>VXAB01013796.1:0-34543 GCA_013399175.1 Odontophorus gujanensis
TTTAATTCAGACAAAAAGTGGTGTTTCAGGAACATAATATGCTGTGATAATCTTTTCAGTAAGTCTTGCAACTGAAACTAGACTTCAGGATAAGTTCTGCAACTCATCAGAAAGTTGAATATCAAAGCAAATAAGTGGACGCCAGAATCTCCCTGTCACGGGTGTCTGCAGAAATTCTTACAAAGCCTATGTAGAAATAAGTCTTATGACAACTTTATCCAAGGGATTCATCTTCAAAATCATGAATCAGGAATGAACTTTTCTTAAAGAACGCTTTATGGTGGATGAGACTCATAAGCTTGACAGTTTAATTCCAGTCCTGATTTGACATGTTTTAGTATAATCTCAGTGGACCCAGCTGAGGATTTTACATCTTCAGATTCTTAAATTAGATAGGAATAAATTCTTTATACATATTTATAAGAGTTCCTTCACTTATTCATTTATTTATTTTTAAAAATCATCAACAAAGGAAAAGAACCCAACTGCTATCCTATACCTAACCTACCATGTTAAGTAGATATTGAAGTTCTTGAAACTATCGTGTTTTGGGCAGATGGATTATGTTTCCTGCAGGACCCTGCAAATATACAACTTCACAAAAAGCTAAGTGCCTTCTGTGATACGATTATTTTAATTCTAATGGAAGTTGAGATCATTTAGCACCTTGTAGTAGTCACTCACTAGATCTAAAATTTCAATTCCCTTCTCAAATGCAGGAAAAAGAACAATAAAAAAAAAATAAAATCAAGACAGACTCGGTGGGCCCTCATGGATTTTTTTTTTTTTTCCTGACCAAATCTAGCAGTCAGTGAAATGTAGTGTATGTTAACAGGAATTTCTGACAGAACAAACTGCATTTAAAATCCTAATATTCCTTTCTAAGCTTTAATACTGAGGCAAATGGCAACCATAATACCACTAGAAAAGATCAGGAGAATGTATGGGACATAAGCTGTTGAAGAGCTTCTGCTTTGCTTTAGAAATTCTTGGTCTTCTGAAAGGGACAGATTCATATGAATTTGAACAAACCTGACAGTGAAATACAATGGCCAAGTGGCTGTGCAACTGGCTTGTCAGATCTCCCTGAGAACTGAGAGGGTTGGCCAGTGTGGTTGGTCCTCATGGAGTTGGAGAGCTGTTTTAGTACTCCTAAACCAAGTTTGTAATTCCTGATTCTTTGCCTTTCTTTATCCTAAACACAGTTGGGAGATAAAAAAAAAAAAAAAAAATACTGTATGATAAACTCTTGCCAGAATAAGAAGGAAATGTTCCCAAGCTTTAATTTACTAGACACATAAGAAAGAAACCTACTTTCTATCTGTGACTGTTATGTGTGTGAAAAAGCTGCTCCTGGACATTCCATTTAAAAATGGAAGAATCACAGGATGGGAGAAACGTAGAATATCCTGAGTAGGAAGGGATTCTCAGGGATCACTTAACTTCTGGCTCCACACAGGACTACCCAAAATCCAAGCTCTTTGACTGAGAGTGATGTTCAAACGCTCCCTCCAGCAGCCTGTTTCATGCCCACCGCACTCTGGTGCAGACCCTGTCCCTAACCCCAGCTGCCCCTCTCGTGACACAGCTCCATGCCGTTCCCTCGAGCCCTGTTGCTGTCACAGAGAGCAGAGCTCAGCACTGCCCCTCTGCTCCCTTCGAGGAGCTTCTCAGCCTCCTCTGCTCTGTGCCGAGCAAACCCAGGGGCCTCAGCTGCTCCTCACATATTTTGCCCTCCAGGCCTTTCACTCTCTTCACAGCCCTTCTTTGGACACTTTCTAATAGCTGTACGCCCTTGCAACACTGTGGCACCCAACCCATGCACAGTGCTGGAGGTGATGCTGCATAGCACAGAGCAGAGGGCACAACTCTTCCCCTCAGCCGGTGGCAGCACTGGGCCTGCTGCGCCCCGGGGTACAGTTCATATCTGATTTGCTTCTTGCCAGTACTATTTGTTGATAGCTTATGAGTGAGCAATGGGGGAGCTTTTCTTTCTCCTGAGGTTCAAATACACTGTGTGGATAACTAAAACCTTGTATTACTGACAATAAAACAACCAAGAATAGAACCAGAACATTGGGCTGCAAGGGGTCAGTGAAGATATACTGGGTATTTTCTGTGTGAGGCTTTAACCTGCCTATTTCTGAGAGACTCACTTTCTCTGAGGCCATGTGTAGCTTCTACAATGGCACTACAAGACAAACATGGCAACGTTAGTGTTTGGGAAGCTAAAATGTTTTAAATTTTTTTTCTGGGGAAAAGGTAGTTTATTCATTTCTGCATCTATATTTTAATACTGCTGCATTGGAGTTTAACTCTGTATACCTTTTCTCCTGTGTGAATGGTGCTCTGATGCAATATATTTTCCTGCCTAATTGAGTAGTAGCTGCATCACTGCAGTAGCATTGCTGCAGGTGCCTGCATACTGAAAAACAAACAGAAGAAAACATGGTACAAGATTTAAATATATGAGGGCTGCTTTCAAAGTACTGTCTCCTATTTTATGACACTGACCCATGATGTCAGAGGAGGATGGTGGTGGTATGGCAGTAGAGGTTAAACCTTCCCATTAATATCATGCTACATGTTGTTGCCATGTGACAAATGGCAGCAGAGAGGCAGTCTGGCAGAATGGTGTCTGATATGGAAGTGCACATGTAGTAAGTGTATGTCATTGAATTCTTCTATGCAGAAAAAATGGCACCCACTGACATTCATTGATACTTGCTCACTGTTTGTGGAGACAAATCAGTGGATGTGTGCTCAGTGAGGCAGTAGTGGTGTATTTTAGCATTGGTACCTGTGACATGAAAGACAAGCCAGGTATGGATGGCTGTGCACAGCTGTCACATGATGCAATGAAGAGTCTCGATCAGCTCATCCACGTGAATTGGCAGATTGCAACCGAGGAACTATGTACAGAGCTGAATACTGGCTTCAGTGTTTTGTAAACAGTGGCAATGCTAGAATATTGCAAAGTTTGCACCCAGTGGGTCCCACAAATGCTCACACAGGAATGGAAGAATCGCTGCACGTCAGTACCTGTTTTACCAATACGAGGTTTGAAAATGACAATTTTCTGGATCAAATTATGACCAGAGACAAGATGTGATGTCACAACGATAAGCAGAAGTCAAAACTAAGAAAAACAAAACAAAACAAGAAAACATTATCTTCATCTAGATAAAATTAGTGAAGCATGTCTTCATTCTTAATTTCTTTGTGCAGATGCATTCTTGCTTAGGTTAAGCAAGAAAGCTAAAAACCTTTTTTTTTTTCTAGTATTTTATTTCATTTTCCTGACTTGTAGATGATATACTTCAAATGTCCCTTTTATTGATTTGGGCAGTAGAAATAAAATTCAGATGAGTGTCTGTAGATAAAAAGTGTCAATAATGAAGAACAAGTTTTTTTCTACTGTGACAATTAGTAATTTAAGAAATCATATTGATTGCCTCATTGTCAGATTCTCAACCTAGACAAATGATGAAAAAAGATCATTAGTGATTTTAGTCACACCAATCACCATCCATTTTAACAGTAATTTTTAGTGATGTATGATGTATATGAGCAGACTTGAACTCAAACCTGCACACAAAAAGTATTTCATCTCGTATTCCATATGGATAAACTTGTGCAAAGCTCAGTTTCTGTGTTAATTTTATGTATGCTTGCAGAACATCTGGTTTATCCTGCTTGCACACGGAAACAGAAAACTAGAGTCCTTAGACTTTGTAAATACAAGTCTGAAATTGCTGTGGCTATTAGAAGTGACTATTTTTAGTCATTAATTAACTTCTTCTGCATCTAAGTTGCAAAAAGTAAAATAAAATCCTACTTATTTGCTTACTCAGCCTTTTAAAGTGAAAAACGTTGTCAGACTGAAATGTACCAGTCTAAATTAAGGATTGGAATTGTATTTTCCTGTTGGATTGTATAGTCTCCGTGAAGATCACCTGAGTATTAGGAATAGAGATAATTTGAAATTACAGAAGTTGAAGATATATTCGAAAAGAAAAAAAAAGTTGAAGGTATATTTGCAAAATGTATCGGTTTTGGTCCATTTTATGTGAAAGCTGATATTCCAAATTCATCTTTTAAAGCAGTGGTTTGTGTTATCTAATTGCTCTTGTATTTTATTTAATGATGTGGAAAATAAAAAAAAAGGTCTTAATTATATAATTGTGAATTTTGTAACTTTTGCAAATAATAGTGCTTATTAAAATTTAGAAAATAATCTTAAAAATGAAGCCACATAATTTATTTATTTACGACTTTTGTTTATTTACTATAAATATTTATTTATAATTTTTAAACCAAACTCTAAATACTATTTTAAAATAGACAGTATTTTTATAATAAACAGTAGAAACATATTGTAGAATGCTATACAAACATAAATGCCAGTAAACAGGAAATTATCATGCGCTGATGGTATAAGAATGTTTTGAAATGAGGAATATGTTTTAAAAACATTCAAAAGTGTAATTGGTACTTTTAAAATGATAAGAACTGTTTCTTGATAATTCCATCTTTTTTTTCCACTAAGTAAAAAATGTGTGGAATGTGGTAAAATCTCATAACAGATAATTGTCATGAGTTGCTTTTTTTCTGCCTGTTTGTCTGTTTTCTTAAGATATGATACTCCCCCTTCTCCATTCCCCACTATGTAAGTGAAAAATATTAAAAACTCTAAGGGCTATGGATATGCTGTAATGCTTAACTTTTATGGGCTCACACAACACATCTGATTTTGCATTAGGCTGCCATTCACTTCTTGCTTTTCTCCAATACTTATTCACTCATTTTGGGCCAGATTGTGCCACTGATTTTTAACAAGAATTTCCCACTGACATTAATAGGAGGGTCTGCTTAAAAATCAATGGCCTGATCTGGATCACCGTGAGATTCCTCCCAAGGAAAGTGCCTGGTGCCTCGTAAAAAGAGGATAAGTGGAAGTAGTGATAGCATGGCAGCAGTGTGAGAGCTGGGAAATGAAAGGAGGGCTGATGGCAAATGATGCTCAGAAATAGAAACAGCTGAAAGTGGTGTTTTGGCTCTTGGACTTCTTTGGCCTGTGCACAGACAACCACCATTTCTCTGTCTTCCTTAGCTGCAGGAACGCTTCTTAGACAGAATAGTGTCTTCACCCTGGCTCTGCATCCCTGCACGAGTTTTAGAGATGGGAAGGGTGTTGTTAGGGTAAAAGCAGGGGGGAGTATGGAGTTCAGAAAACTAACACTATTCTCCCTGAATAACGGACTGTGAGGAACACGTCCCCAGAGTTAGTCTGACTTCGGAATTCAGGGACAGTGCTGGTAAATACTTATTTACAAATTGTGTTGTACTAGCTTTGCTAAGCCTTGTTATAGACAGAAACATTACTCCAGAAATCACTGTCTAAATATTGTCCTTGTGGTGGTTTCTTGCAGTAGGGCCTGGCCCCAGCCTCTGTTTGCACCAGGAGTTTCATGGAGGTGAAGCATCCAACCCTAGGTCTCAACTGCATGTGGGGACCTACTTCAGATTTGCAGCCATGGACCTAGCAGCTTGTAGGATATATTCACAAAAGATTGGTTTAGGCTTGGTTAGGAGTTTGGGCAGACAGGTTCTTTTAAAGATTTACGTCTCAACATTTGTGTCATAATTTGTGTGCCTTCTTCATTTCCATATCTCCTTTAAGTTGCTGGTTAATAATTCCTATGTAAATCCAAACTTTTTAAAATAACGCCCTTGAATTCGAGGAGATATAATACCAGAAAAAAATATCAAAACATTAACCCTTTATTCAGCCAAATAGCTGCAGTTCACTGCCTCTCACTGAGATCTCTTACAGATGCATTCCAACAGCATACATGCGAACTTACTCTGCTAAAAATAGGTTTGCTTTTGACAGATGTGGCCTAAGGCATGCGAGGCTGTGACATTCATGGGCATAAAATATGAAAGCCTAAAAGCCAGTGGATGTAGTCTTATGATTTTCTCAATATAAAAGAATGCAATCTCACGTAGAAAGGAGTACGTGCATCCTCAATATGAAACCTAAATATTATTGTTTAGAATTACAGGAATTGTCAAAAACAGTATTTAACACTTTTACTGTGTTTTCTATTCAAAACATTGCACAGCCTTAAGAAATTAACCGGCAAGATAGCTGATTTGACATGATGTCTTCTTCCCTTAGGATAGCCATGGCTTTGGGTAAAAATATCTGCAGCAGTGAACAAAATTGTGTCAGAGAGCAAAACACAGTGAAGGCTGCATAGCCATGAGTATTTCTGAAACCAAAAGACTTGGAGTAAAATTCTGGCAACTATACAGAGAGGCCCAGTGTCATGAGCAAATTGTGTTCTCTCTTTCTCCTAACATGTTTTAGTTACATTAACTGGAACTATTTATTTCTTTATATATTAAAGTGATTTTCTGTCTAGGGATGGAATTATAACGGGATACTTCTTCAGCTGTTGTTAGCCCTAGGCTCTTTAGAAATGACAGCTTTGTAAAGAGAATTCAGTAGCCCCCTCCAGTTCCTCTTACCCACTGTCAGTCTCTTCTGGGCTCCTGAGGAGTTGAATGAGTTTCATAGTATAGTGCTTCCCACCTGCACATCATTTGTTCTTGATGTAGAAATATTTGTTTTCTGTTCTACAATAAATTATTGTCATACTGGCTAAGTGTTTTCTCTTGACATTGATACATACTAATGAAGATAACAGATGTTTGTGTTCATGGCTGGCTAAAATGAACTTCCAGGTATGCCAGACATTACAGACTAGTGGCTGAAGTATGCAGGGAAGATATTTCAAAGATGCAACAAATGCTGATAAAAGGCTTGTACCATCCTGTGGTTTAACCCAGCAGGTGACTGAACACTACGCAGTGGTTTGCTTGCTCCCTCCCTTCCCAGGAAAAGGGGAGAGAATACTGGAAAAAAAAAAAAAAAAGAAAACAACAAAGTAAAACGTGGGTTGAGATGAAGCAATTTACTAAGAGAAGGAAAATAATTGTGACAAATATATATCTATTTATATATCTATTTATATATCTATCTATATATAAATGCATACAAAAAGTGATGCCCAAGCAATTGCCCATCACACCCTGAATGATGCTCAGCCAGACCCCTTGAGCTCAGCCAGACCCTTTGAGAGTGAGATGAACTCCCACTCCCTTCACATCTTCTTTCATACGATGACATATTGCATGGAATATCCCTTTGGCCAGATTAAGCCAACTGTCCTAAACTGTTCCCTTCCAGCTCCCTGGGGTCTTTGGTGAAGATAACCATGGCTCTGGACATCACTGCTTAGGGACAGCAATAAACATTGGTGTGTTATCAACTGCATTTTTCTCCTAGAACCAAAACATAGCATCATTCCTGGCACTCCAAAGAAAGCAGCTCCATCCCAGCTGAAACTAAGGCATATCATACGATACAAGTGGGAATTTTGTTTTTGCTCTTGAAAGACAAACACAATCCCTTGTTGTACAGAATGGAGTAAAATTCTTTAACTGAGTAGTGTAAGCTTACAAAGAAGAGAATGGAATAGAAAGGAAGGGAAATTGTGGAATAATCATTTTGAAAACAGGTAGTAAAGTGATTTGGTAGACGTAGCAGATCAGAAAAAAATTACCAGTAAGATTTATAATCCTGAGTAGAACTGTTCTAGAAAATGTGAGAAAACAGAAGCTTACACAGTTGTCTGGAGGACAGTGTCATGGCTATATGCATCAGCTGCAATACCTGCGACCTTATGGTAGGCTTGCACTGCAGACCTAAGAGCAGTGTACAGAGAACATGTCAGTAGATAGAAATGGGAACTAGTCTAATTGGTAATGACCTGAAATTACAGAATTATGATGCAAGTGTAGCCGAGCTGAGGTACAGAGGGGAATTTAAAGCACAGTTTTTAGTATTCCACATTTTTGAGTTAATGTCTTCCAACAAGGAAATTGAGGAAAATGCACTATGTTTGTAGAATATGGGACTGCCATGGGCAAGAAAGAGTGGTATTTGCTGGAATGCATGTGGTAACTTGTTTCTGAGAACATATTCTGATGTTTGTTGTTGTTATTTTAATATATACTAAATGTAGAACTTATTTTGTTATGATTGATTTTGGTTAAAGTTTGCAATTTCTTTGTATTTTCCTGATATTGAAATTTTACCTATAGATACTGTTTGTTTCTTTCTAAATAAACCACAGAGAGTACATGCTGTATCTCAGTGTTTCAACGGTTACTTTTATGTTTTCATGATTATATTCAATTGAATGACATATAAAAACTGTCATTTCTGCTTACCCGTTCATGTTGTACTGAGATTGCTGTTGGTTAACCTAGTGCCATACAAACTTCAAAACAACCTTTCTGTATCTCTTTAATGTTAGGGTCTAGACTGCTCCTCCAAATAATCTTATTGAAAATACCTAAATGTTATTCCATGAGGGAAACTGTAAGTCTTGTGAAGCTGCAGACAGCAAGTTGCGTCATAGGATAAAATAGTAACAATTAGCATTTCTTCAGACTGTGAGTAGTATTTGGAGTCTAAACAAAAGAACACACAAAGCTACAGGGGGTTATTTCCTGCCACAAAATTATGTGATGAAATTGTGGTTGAAGCTGGGAGGTACTTACAAGTGTTTAGAGAAAATATCGTTTCTTAAGTTAAATTATAGAATTTATGTGTGAAATTAACTTTCATAATAAATAACTATGATGATATTCTGGCAAAATTTTAGCTATATTAATGAGCAATTGAGTTATCTTCAATTGTGCTTTGTAGGAATTAGTGTGCTGTACAGGCAGCTAATTGTCAAAGAAAAGAAATAAAATTTCCTTCTTGACTAGTTGCTTCATGTTGTGCCATTCTGGTGTTAAGCAGATTTTTTCTTTGTGTATGTAAATAATACTGGCAAGGTGCACTGCCTGGATAGTCCAATCCAAGGCATCAGTTCCCGTTCTTTTTGCCATTGGCCAATTAATTCTCACAGAAGTGATGGAAACAGCCTCTGGGACAGCAATGGTTAAAAAATTCATAAGGGTCACATTTAAAAATTGTCTGTGAAAAAACAGTAGGGACATTATGTATTAATATAAAATATGGAAATAAATGTAGTCTTTCCATTCTAAAATAAAAAATAATTTGATCCTCGGGATTTTCCAAGGCACAAACAATTTTGTAATTTGGTGGCTGCAGTGTTTCAAACCTCAGTAAAACAGGGTCTCTTTAGGCCGCCTTCTATTAAAAAAAAAAAAAAATAGATTATATATTCCACTGACATTTTAATATAAAGATTTCTTTGTATCTGTAAGAGCACTGTGAAATCAGTCTCTTCTTCTGTACAACCTGCATTCTGCCCTCTCCCCGAGTGTCAGCGAATCCCTTATGTCTCTTTCTTCCATGCACCTTTTGACTTTTCTACTCTTCTCGTTCAAGTACAGCTAGATGATTTTTTCTTATTAAGTTTGTGAAGTACTTTCGAGCCTAGAACACTCATGCCATAAGGATATATGATTATCTGTCACACCAGCCAACAACTCTGCACAGGTTTAGTACATTTAGTGAAGAGATTGGCATAAATGTGTGAAAAACATGTCTTTATCTGAACAGGAAACCCTGTACCTTGTTACTTTAAGACTTTGCCAGTTGTGACAAGAATCACAAAGTTACACAGCATTTTATGTATGCTTAACCATCACAGAAGCAGTAAAAGGTGAGACAGATGTACAGTCCTTTATAGTATAAAACATCTCATGATCACCTCTACATATGCATACATATTCTGGAACTACTGAATACGGACATTTAAAGGTGGGCTATGTGACTTTTCTTAAAGTCTTTTGTTGTCAACATGATTTAATTAAAAGGCACCAATGTCAAAAAATGCTTTTTTAAAAAACTCACTGTTCTGCTTGAGTTCCCTGGATTGTTTAAAAATTGTTGATCCAACAAAAAGATATATAGACGTAAGCTTTGATAAACTTATCTGCCTGTGCAAAATATGCACACTATTAAGGCATTATTGCCAACTCACTGCTAGTTTTAGGATGTCATTCCTGCCTTGCTTAATTAGACTTGCTGAATTGCTAAGTCATGCCTCAGTATCAGCTGATCTCATTTTAAGACTCAAGAAATATTTCTACTGTTCTGTATTTCCCATTAATTAAGAAGTAAACACTACTTTTTTTCTCAAATAGGTTATTTGGATTATATTCTAATTAAAAAGGAGGAATAAAGGAATTCAGGTTTTCATGACAGCACAGGGAGTACCCCTCTCTAGACACATCTGTGGATGTCCTCAGACCTCCAAGCTCACACACAGTCCTATACATAGTGTGTACACAACAGAAATCACAGTCACTGTCTGGACCAAACCCCTTCTGAAAAGCACCAGATCCCTGCTCTCATATCAGAGAGGACTACTGTCATAAATGTGTACCTGCAAGTGCTGTTTCATTGGAACTGGTTGATACAATACCAATGTTTTGAATTGACGTAATTTTTTTTTTTTTTTGCCTCCTGTCATATAACAGAAAACTGGGAAATATAAGAATCAAATAATAAATAAAGTAAAATGAACCAGAAGGAGGCTGCAATGATATCTATAAACTTCTATAGACTTCTGATTAAAAGAAGGCATCAACAATGAAATTCAGAGTCTAGCGAAGAGCACTGACCTTGTCCTGTTGAATTCAGGTTACTGCTGCTCTCAAGTACTCACTCTGAGCAATGCCACACAGCTAAGGCAGCTGCCTACCTCACAGGGAAGCTCTCCAAAATTATCTTTGCCTTACTTGCCAAAATACACATCAGAAATATTACAAAACATCAAGGAGGGATGTTTTGCGGTGCTAATGTTGCCACTGTGAAGGTTTGCAACCATATGAGCAATCAGGTACTTTCAGTGGTTGCAGGACATTTTGAGTCCTTACTGCTGGCCACAACCCTTCCCATTGTGCACTCTTACCCTGAGGGAGCACACATAAAGCCAGATGAATGTTACTCACTTACTTGTTTATGTTGCTATAGGAAAAGATGTTCTCAAAACAGCCTGGAATTGAAGGACTGGGGGTACAATACTCTGTAGCCACTTATTCCCACTCTGTGTCACTGTAAATTGTTCTTTTTGGAAGAAAGAAGTAATGAAAATTCATGTTATACCATTACTATTTTCACTGTTATAATTGCAAACAAATATTTTTAAAAGGATTTTTATTTGTTTGTTTGGTTGGTTTGGTTTGGTTTGGTTTTTTTTTCATTCCACTTTTGAGAAATTCATTTTCAAAATTAGGTACAAAGTACTCAGGACAAAATATGTATAGTCAGTTGGGGAGGTGCTCCAGCCCTCTGATAATCTTCATGGCCCTTCCTTCTTGTGTTTTGGGCCCCAGAACTGTATGCAGGTGTGCTCTCACGAGAGCAGAATAGAGGGGCAGAATCACCTCCCTTGACCTGCTGGTCACACTTCTCTTGATGCAGCCCAGGATATGATTGACTTTCTGGGCTGCAAGTGCATTTATCTTACATGGTGTGTTGCACTGTCTTGCTTTCCTTTTATGTTGCCTGTATTATGGTCTATTTTTTTCTTATTTCATGAGCCTCAGAAGTCCCCAAACAGATATTTAGTCTGCTCTGGAATAGGGCAGTTTTGTGAACACATACTTGCACTGGTATTAGTACTGGTATTACCCTTAATGGTACTCCCATTTTTCCAAGGGAAAGAAGGTGTAACTGCAAAAATGTTCAGAGGTCATTCTGACGTTGGTGGAGTAAGGTTTTTTTGTTTTTTTTTTATTTGTTGTTTCTTGCTGCTGTTGTACTTGTCTGTCTCCTCTCAGTTCCACAGCAAGCAAAGGTGGTGAAGAACTAATGTGTAGTCTAATGCCTTCCTTCGCCTACCTAGGATTGTTCCTTATAGTATATTTTTCAGTGTTTTATGTTGTGTTGTGTTGTAAAGAACACAACTCTACCATTTCCCCTAGAAAACTTTTCAGCAGTCTAGTAGAATTCACTATTATCAACATTTTCCCTTTGTTCAGCTCACATTTTCCTTTTCTTGATTTCATTCAGATGCTACTATTTAATGGTCATCATCTGGCAATCACACTGTACCATTTTTCCAGATACATTACCAAACACTCGGAACCTAATTCTGCACTCATTGCTAATTCACAGTGACTCAATGATGATGAAAATTTGATCTCCAAGGGTGATTTTGCAAGGTGCAGCACACATCTCTCCAGCTCAGTGCCACCTTGTTGAATCTAAGCCCTCTGCATTTGTGTTCAAGTCCCCTCGTCACATTACTCTATCGTATTTGACTTAGATATTCAACCTACCATTACCCTCTCTTTTTGAATGGTTATGTTACTCCCAGTGCCCTGTTGGTTGCATAGAGCATCATCACTGAGTAGCAAAATGCCCATCTTTACCTCAGCTAATTTCCAGTTTTCTATGCTAACATGAAAGTATGTCAGGTGATCTTTTTAGTTTTGGGGAGTTTATTTATTTTTCAAGGTATAAACTGAAATAATCAATCATAAGTTAAACTTGCTTTTTGCTGAATAACTATAGTTATGTCTTTGTCACAAGGTTTATGTCTCTCCTCCCATTTCATCCTGTTCTCAGACTTGTGTTGAAATTTTTCTGGAAGAAAACATCTCTAGGAAAGAAGTTATTTGCTTTGGAAGCACAGTGCCTAAATCATTCGTAGCTAAACACACACGCACGCGCACACACACACACACACACACACACACACACATATATAATGTATTAGTAGTGTTATTGTCCTGAAATTCCAACAAGACAAAAAACTTCTGTAATTTTCACTAGACTTTGTACTTCAACATCAAATGTATCTTGAGCTCTAAGGAGATTAATAAATACAAAGTGATTAGAACACAGCTTCATTCTGAGTGTAGGTGTCCTGAGAAAATAGCAGGGCTCCCACATACAAACATTGCTCAGTGACAGAAATAAGCACAAAGAATGATTTTGGATGCTGAAGCCTTGTGATGAACAGGCCTTTTGACACAAACAGTAGAAGTACTAGCAATCAGTCTGGGCTAGATATCAAAGTGCATCTGCAAATTAATTGTCATTTACTCAAGTTTTATGGGTGCTTTTTCATGAGCTCTGCCAAAACTCCTTGCTGGAGAAGTGTGAGCATCCTTTCTTCTCTCCTGAAAGTGTATGTAAAGCTTTCAGGCCAAGGTGCACAGTGAACCTGAAGGTGGACCTGCTTTGCTGTGAATGGTTATCTGAGGAAAAGGAGGCAATGCAAACATCCGTGGTGCTTCCAGTGATCCTGGGCTGAAGGAAAAACAAGAAGTGGAAGTTTGGTCAAGAGCCTCATTCACATTTTATTTCTTTGGAAACAAACAAACCAAAAACAAAATAAAAATAGAAACAAAAACAAAAAAAAAACCACCCAAAACAACCAAATTTTTTGTGGTCTTGCATGGGAAAAAATTCTGTGGACACTACCTTCTTTTGATTTTAGTTCTAATCATGTTGCTGTCCTTCATAACCTTCCATATCTCCTTTGGGAATTGCCTTGTGTTTTTTTTTCATTTGACCTGACATAAGTATCTCTTCATTTTACGAGAAGGCATTTATTTGTCTCACTGATATTTAAATTCTCTTTTGCTATTTGCCTCAGGCTTGTGTAGTATTATCTCTGGACAGGGCTCTTTACATGCTGTACACTCCTATGGCTTCCTGAGTCTGTGAGCAACGTCTGCAAATTATCATCACTTAATAGTTTGACAAAAGAGCCCCCTGTTATTAGAAAGGAAACCCATTTTATTTATGGTTATTTACATACCAGAATTCTTCTTTTCCTTCAACTATGTATTAGATGTAAACAAAAGATACATTTTTGTAATGTATTTAAATAATGAAAATGTGTAATTTTTTGTTTTTAACAGTTAGTCATTTTGACACTCTGTTTTTAAAGTTGTTTGTTTGTTTGTTTTGTTTATGTATTTGTGCTTGCTCAAAAATCATCCTCTGAAGAAACCTCATGATTACTTAAAACTAAATTTGACAAAAATAGTGCACCACTTCATCTTTACTATTTTTCTTTCTTTTTTCTTTGTACCTACACAAAGTCTATATCAAAACTTTGATCTTTAGGCTTAGTTTTAGATGTGATGATATCCTTGAATCTGGAGCAGAGAACCCTCTCCTGCCATAGGTCCCAACCATGCAGCTTAATGCCTTACTACAAGCTCTTTGTTGAGAAGTTGAAATGACAATCCTCCATTTGTCCCAAGATGCATATGCTTATTTCAGATTTTTTTTTTACTGCAGATAAGTATACATCCTTGTATTCCTGAACAGTTCTTTTCCTAGCTCAGTAGTTGCAGCTTTCAAATTTCCAATCTGTTTTTCATGCAATCCTTTCTTTTACAAAACTCTTCATATATTGTAAACTTTACTCAAGCAACCCTCTACTTAATGCTACTTTCAATCTGGCAATATTTTGCTACTGAACAGTGAATGCAAAATTGATGAGGCAACGTTAGTATCTCCTGTTCCACACAGAAAAGATGAGGTTCCTCTCCAGCAAGGAACTTTATCAGTGCTTATTTTAAGAAATAATGACAACCTGGGAAAATACTGATTTTGACTGTTACGTGGTTTCTGGAATTTTGAAGTTGTAATAAGAACCTAACTTGACAAGAAATAGATTTTTACAGTCTGAAGGAAGGTTATCAGAGACTTAATATTCTTTGTGTAGTGCATAGCAGAAGGATCACGTGTGCTTTAAAATATTATCAGCTTCTTAAATATTCCCTGTAAGCTTAATAAGTCTGTTTGTATATACCCAACTAAATACAGCACTCTTGAGGTATGTAGGTGTATGCGTGTGCATATATATGTGTACATATATGTATATAATTTTGTATATGAACACATAAATATGTCATATTCGAAATTTCTTAAGCGTACATGTCAGTCAATCTATGGAGAAGCTCCACTTTTGCTCTCTCCTGTCAAGAGAATCAACCCATATCAACCTATTTTTCTGTTCATGCAGTTCCAGTCATCTGACTAAAGAGTAGGAATAACACCACACGAGTCACTGTAAATAAGACAAAACAAAACAAACCTAAGAGGTTGCAATATAACCTCATTTCTGTTCCTTCTGGTGCATCTAAAATAAATCACCTGCCACTTGGTGAATAGTTAGGGATGCAGGAATCCCCTTCAGGGTAGCTCAATGACTCGCATAACATTAAACACATATACTGCCACGAAGAGGGCTTGCTTACGGCTACATCTGTGTTGGCAGTGGGCTGCTTTTGCACATGTGAAGCCCTCACAGTTCATCCTAGAGAACCGTTTTCCCCAAAGACATCATCAGATTTTGTCAGGAGTAAGACAGTGGAGCACATTTGTGAGGGCTGTAACCAGAAGGTGCTCTGCGCAGATGGTTGCACTGATGGGGATTATTCAGGAAGGATAAATACATCAGGAGTGTAAGCCAAATTATGGAACACCATGCTTGTGATTTAACTTGCATTTCCAGGTTGCTTTTCAAAGGGTGAAATAGTTTGGGATGCTTATGGCGAGCAACCCCTTGTCTATCTATACAACATACAGCTGAGATTCCCATTTTGAGTGACAGATGATACAGCAAGCAGTCTAACCATTGCATTATTATTTGTAATGATGCTACTGGGGAACGAAGTAAAATAGAGAAAATTGCTTTCTTTCTTTTTGTTTCCCTCAAATTGATTTTCCTACAAGCAGAGCTGAAATGTCTCCTGTTTCAGTGCATTCCAAAGGCTTAGTCCTGTAAGACTCATCTCCACACTCCCTTGCTGCAGCAGGGATCCACACCCCTGTCCTGCACTAACGGCCGAGGGTCTCGTTCCTGAACACTCACGCACATTGGTCATGGCACAGCCCAATGTGGGGGAAGGGGTGTGTGTGTGTGTGTGTGTGTGTGTGACCTGCTGACCTGGCTGCACCAGGAATGCACAGTGCCTTATTCTCGTGGCCGTGTTACAAACACAGTCAACAAACACAACGTTGCAACCTTGAGCTGAAAGACAGAGCTGATGGGAAGTCAGTTTTTATCTAAAGTACAGGCAAATTAGAGTAAAGAAGGCTTAGCAGCTATTAAAGGTATGATACAGTTGTTGGATACAATTTGTTTTTAAGGGAATAAACAAACAAACAGCAGTGAATGTGTATTTAAAATGATTACCAAAGCACTTCAAAGAAGCGTTTTTCTACAGAAGCTGTATTCCTACATAATCTTGCATATTAAATCGAATTTACTTAGCTTCAGAGAATGGCGACAATATCTGGGGGTTATAGGGCATGTTTGCTTACATGTCTTCAAAATGGGAAAAAAATATATTTTACCTAACTTCATGGGATGTCTTGAAATTGTCAGTATTTCTATCTTGAATGTATGGGCAGTAAATGTCTCTCTGAATTTCTTTTCTTTAGACAGTCCGAACTTTGTTACAACTTCAGAATGTCAGTTTGTGCTAGCTGCAACCATGCAATAGCTCCTTACTGCTTGTGTTGGAAGTCTAGTTTTCACCATTTCATACAAGGAATATAAGTATTTTGTTAAGACGATATTCAACTGCAATATTTTATGTCCCCATAATTTTTAAAGAATGTTGATCAAGGTGGGCTTTCTCATATCGCTTAGAAAAATTGTCTAAACTCTGAAGAGAGTGTTTTTCAACCTTAAATTTTCCTGCATATTTACATCTCTGTTGTGTGTTTTTCCAACTCTCAGCTCTGGGCCATGATTAATAATCTTTTCTCCTTTTTTGTTCTATGTGTGCTGATTCTGTGTATGTGATTGGAGTTAACTACCACCTTCAGCAGTTAAAAGGAAATGAACTCAGAAAAGAAGAAAAAGGGTTAGATTGTGGGCTAGGAAAACGTTCTTCACCAGAGGTGGTTGGGTTCTGTTTTCCTTGTTGCAGGAAGCAGAAGTCAGCTGCCAGCCAATGTGTAAGAGAACACTGAGCATGTTCCAGGTCAGAACTGGGCTGCAATTCTACCTTGTGCAAATAGTGGAAAAAGTCTGAGCCCAGGTGTGAAAGAAGAACCTAGGGGGACAGTTTCACTGTAGATGAAAATATTTAGGTTGCCTATGTGTTCATAAAAAGAGTTTATTCTGGTTAGACTTGGGTTATTTGGTCTTTAGCAGGTAAAATAGTACCTGTATGAAATAAATCAAAGCTATATGGATCAAGCTCAGTCCTGCAAAGTTATCATATAAATCACTAATGATTGCATAGATTTTGTGCCTACCTAGTATATATTCTAAAAAGAATTTTACATGAATCTCCAGTAATGACAATGACTTAAAACAGTATATTCACTCTGAGATAGTAAGCCTCACATTCATTCTGGCAAAGAGTAAATGATCTTTTTATTTCCATTTCCCAGGAGTAGAGATATACACTGGGGTGAAGAATTTACTGAAGGTCAAGTACAAGATAGCAGAGCTGGTATTAAAATCAGAGCTTTTCCAGCACTCTTTCTATACTTGAGGCACTTTAAATTGCTAATTCAGTTGTACTTTTTCTCTCATAAGTCTTTTTCTTTTTTATGGCAAGAATGTTAAAGAGCAAAATATCTGAAACATTAACGTATAATTATTTTTGCATCCTGCTATAAAGAGTATCTTGGTACATCAGTACACACTTGCATCACTCCATTTCACAAAGAATAAAAAGGAGAAGGCATTTTCTTTAAGTTTTACTTAAACAAGAATAATAAGCGTGCTTTGTAACAAGCATCCTTTTCTAATGTACATAATAATACTGTGTTTCAGAGCGGTGCATGGATAGTGACTTATCCTCCTGAGGAGAATGATCGGGTGGAACTATTCCTGGAATTAGACCAGCACGAGCTCTCCTCTGCCAGTCTAAGGTAATACTACTGAAACCCAAGAAATCCGAAGTGATGTATGTCCAGCTGACCATGCACCGACAGTGACAAGCCTGGCAAAGGTTCTGTATGCCTGCAGCCAAAAGAGGAAGAAGAATGGGTAACCCCAGGGACATCGCTCCACAAGGCATGGCAAGCACACCTTTCTCTCCAAGGAGTATTTATTCAGCAGAACAAAAGCCTCTCTAGGAGGTGAACAGATTTACTAATAGTGGTAGCCCAGACTTCTGCTTTTTGCATAACGGCAAATGCAGGAGCACTGAAATCCTGCTTTCCTTTATCCTGAAGCGCACCAGAGGAGGTTTCAGTTGCAATCATTTTGCATCAGGATGAGCCTGATCTAAAACGAGGGCAGAAGCAGCCCTACTGGGACTTGTGCACATAAGTAAGTCAAGTATGATTTGCCAAGCGATATGCATGAAAACTAATTTGCTTGCTGGAGAATGTTCTTTTGAAATGTTTTCTTTAAAATGATTGCAGCTCAAAAGCAGCAGAAAATATACCGAGGTCTGAGGTATATCTGCCTCATTCTGCTTCCTTAAGGTTGCATCAATTATGTATGTCCTTGTCACTTTGGATAACAGCCTGGTCTCAGGAAGATATTAATTATTGTGTAACGACATTCACTAATTGTCTCTCCCTTTAGAGTATTTTAAAAAAAAATGATTGTGTTGACAATAATATGGTATGATGAATGGTTGTTAAGACATCTCTAGTGCAAAATGAAACATAATTTCTGCAATAATTTCAGTGATACAAAGTCAGCAAAATTTTAATAATATTATAGGCAGATTACACTTTTTTTTGTCTTTTTTGGGAGTGGGAATATTCTTCATATTTTCTATTACTCATTAAAACCTCCATAAGGTTTTTAATTATTGCCAAAAACACACTAAAAGATTCTGAAACATATTGCAAATGACACAAATCCTTTGTGTTCAGAAAACTCAGAAGTTTGTCTTGATTTCAGTGGGAGCTCTGTAAATCATGTACTGAAAATCCAGGTTCTTTACAACAAAAAATCCTAACTTCAGAAATACAGGTGGCAAAAAACCCCAAAATATATTTTAAGAAAAAAGCTTGAGCAAAGATTTTTTTTTGCAACTTTGTCACATATTCCATCTAATTATTCAAAACTCATTAACATGAAGTTAATGAAAGTCTTAAGTGCTGGTACTCACGAGAACTGTGGTGTCTTAACATCTCTTGAAGACAAGTGCTGCTACATTTTCTAACAACTGTCTTGATTTCATTCTTCTTTCCAAGCCGAAGTGCATCACAGTGCATATACATGGTTCTCATTATTTAAGAGGAAATACAGGCATAAATTATAAAAAAAAAATTGTATATACATATGAGCACATCCCCCTCTAATTTCTGGTTGCCTCTGTTTCTAAAAGTAAATTAACGATTTATGTTGTTAAGATGTGTGTACTTAAGAGTACATTATTCTGTAACACAAATGCCTTGACAATTTCTTACTTCGTTTAAGCAACATTTTACTTGTTTAAATTTGGTGAAATAATCTCCTCAGTACTTTTAACTATAGCTCTACTTTTAACCTGTGAAAGCCCTAATGAGATCTCCAACTGATTTTGGAGATCTCTTCTTACATATGTGTAGCTCAATGGTCTTCTGCAGTACAAATGTAAATAATGGAAAGTATAGAATAACTAGAACATAGTAAAATAAGGTCTTTTATGGAAAAAAATTACCTTCTAGAAGAATAGTGAGTACCTTCATTTAAGTACAGAGAACAGACAGGAATGCAGATTGCCTTGCTGCGGAGTGTGTGACTGCTCCTCAGGAGCAGCTTTACTGAAATTTCATGTAAATGCTATTGTGACCCTATCTTAACTCTTGGGGATACAGTGAAAACCATCATGCTAACCAGTAGCACTGTTTATGTCTTAGTCCTCTGAAGTAGTTTTTGTCCATTTGAGCTGACTTGGATCAGTAAGAAGGCTGGAATTGATGTTGTATTGTTTCATCTTCTGAAGGATGGAGATTTTTTGGTAAAATTCCAACAGGTATTTTTTTACTGATATTTTTGATAAAATAGCTACAGGACCAGGTATCAGGTGCTGTGCCTTCTAACATTTTTTTTTTTTTTCTAAGTGTCCTATTGAATCTTGTGCATTTCCTTGCAAAGTTGTACATTTTGAGTGGGAGCAAGGCTGTTCCTCACCGAGGAACAGTCCATTCCTGGTGGCTGGGGTCTTTCTCTGCAGAGATAAGATATAGAGGTAGCTGCTAATAAGAACAGGCACAAAGATTTAGGCAGAATTTGGCTGACTGAGTTCAGAACAGTAATGCATATTATTATTGCAATGTAACTCATTGGATTTCACATCTCTTCTGGTTCAGTCAAGTAAATCTGGTGGTGAATTAATGACAGATATCTATATAGAGAATGAAGTATATCCCTCATAAGAATAATTTTTTAAAAGTAAGGTTTTTGCTGAGCAAAGTTCTGTCTCCCCTGGAGGTGAAATGAGCAGCATCTTCTGCTGCCCTTCTTCCACCACCACAACAACCTAACACATTCTGCTTGTAAGCTTCATTTATGAAAGTGATGAAAGGTCCTGTGACGAAATGGCCTCTCCTGTATTTAGTAACATATTTCAGTAGCCAGGATGAAAGCAAATGGTTAAACATGTGTCCGAGGTAAACCCAAATGCCTTCTTCTTGTATGTTTTCACATCATAAGCAATTTTTAATTTTAACTCTCTAATTAGTTATACTTAGCACTGTCAGCCCAATTCGTATCAGTCTTGCAAAGTATATGTTACCTGAACAGTGACTTCCTTTTGTCATCATTTTATGGAAAAAGAGATAGCGTGCATGAGTATATGTGATAAAGTTAAAAAGACAAGCCCTTCCCTTTGCATAAAGACCTTGTAAAGCTCTAAGTTTGGAATATCTTCGTAAGTCTATACAGCAAAAGTTTCATTAGAAGAGAATTGTGCAGTCAAGCTTTTGAAGTGTGAGAATTAAAGTATCCTTTGAAACCCCTATGATGTTATCACACACAGTTCTTACTTATTCAGTGAATGGAGGTGGAAGATAAGATCTTCAAAGCTGTAATGCAGGTCTCTTTAATTTATATAAATGGAGTCACCAATAACAGAGTTTGGGCACCTTCTGTACATAGTGGACAGGGCAGCTCTATTCCTGGTACTGTGGTGGGCTTGACACCACCTCCCTTGAATTGTGCTGTGACTCTGCCTGGCTTCCTTCTGTAGATGGACAGGGTTGGAGTTTTGCAACTTCAAGGGAATTTCACTCACAAAATGGGCATTTATTTTCTACCTGTGAATGTAGTTATAGTAGCTAATGTATAAACAGTAAACTACAAGGGCTATAAAATAAGCAGAAGTCTTCTGAACATGGTAGAAAAGAAGGGAATAGACTTGTTCATTCCCCTGAATCACAGCCAAATGCTCTTTCCTTTTGTATTGTAACATCTTTGTTGGTGACATGGAGGGTGGGACTGTATACACCATCAGCAAGACTGCTAATGACACACACCTGAAAGTCATGATTGAAGTGCAGGTGGGAAGAGATGCTATCCAGAGGGACCTGGACAGGTTTGAGAGGTGGGCTCTCATTAGATTCAGTAAGACCAAGTGGAAGATCCTGTACCTGAATTGGGGTTTCAAGCACAAATAGAGCCAGGCTGATGAGTGGCTTGAGAGCAGCGCTGAGAAGGAGGACTTGTGGTGTTCTGGTGGATGTAAAGCCAGACACAATCCGTCAGTGTGCATTTACAGCTTGGAAGGCCAACAGTATCCTGAACTGCATCAAAAGAGGAGTATCCAGAAGTGAGAGAGGTGATTGTCCCCTCTACTTTGCCCTTGTGAGGCCCCAGTTGCAATACTGAAACCAGGCCTGAGGTCTCCAGCACAAGAAAGACATGGAGTTGCTGGAATGGGTCCACAGGAAGGCCATGAAGATTATTTGAGGGCTGGAGCATCTCTCTTGCATAGACAAGCTGAGGGAGCTTGGCTTGCTCAGTCTGGAGAAGGGAAGGCTCTGGGGAGACTTTATTGCAGCCTTCTGGTACTTGAAGAAGGCCTCCAGAAAAGCTAGGGAGTACAGTTTTAGGAAAATAGATATTTGTTTTAAACTTGAACTTTAGATTAGGTATTTAGAAGAAACTCATTGCTTTGAGGTTGGTGAGAAGCTAGAAAAATTGCCCAGAGTAGTTATGGATGCCTCATCTCCACCTATGAAGGTTGGACATGATAACCTTTACAGTCCCCTTCAAACCATGCCATGATTCTTTAATTCTACAAAATCAACATTCTAAAGTTTATATTGTGCTTCTTTTCCCCCTTAGGTGATCTGTATAACTCAATTTACTATACATGAAATGCTATAAATATTAATATATGTATAGAAATAAATACAGAAGTCAGCATCTGGTGCATTTTTAAGCATGGGACAGCAAGAGTAGTGTTGGAGAAGTTTGTCTGAAGACTGCACGATTAAGTCTTATTTTCAAGGGTGCTTTTTTCAGCATAACCTCACTACCTGTCACTGTTGCAGAGAGCAGAGCTCATCACTGCCCTCCATTCCCTCTGAGGAATGCAGTACACATGTAATTGTCGTAAATTTTGGAAAAAAAGTGTTTATTTGCTTTTAACAGTTACATGTGGAAACATAGCCATTTGGATCCACATTTATATACACATATAAAAAAGGTCATATTAAAACAGAACATTGTTTCTACCACTATCACCAGCAACATAAAGTAGAGTCCAATGCAAGGCTGAGACCCCAGAACTAACACTGAGCCCAAAGCAGATCAGCCAGCCCAAGAAAGGAGTCCACAAGATGCAAATACAACAATCATCACATACAGGTCAATCTCTCCATCTGTAAATTGTGGAAAGCCACAGTGAGGGCTTCCAATACATACAGCTGTTACTTATCTTTTGCATTAGAGGCTGGTGAATACCTTGCATCATTTTCAAGAATTTTCATATGTCATTCAGTGATTCACTGTAATTTTCTCCTCTCTTCTATGTATGAATATTCTAAGTAGTTTTCTGGAAGAAACAGTCACTGTAAAAGTAAGTTTTAAACAAATATTACCAAACATTCACAAAAACTTGTCATTTGTACTCAAGTATGAACATGAGTGTTCCAGCTGTTGTATGAATCCAGTTGGAAACAGGAAGTTTGTTATTTAACTTACATAGCCAAATAAACAAATGATTGTTAAAGCTGTTTATCATGTACCTGTAAAAAATAGGCATATCAAAAATATATGCATAACTTACGTAATGTTTAATATTATACCGAATATAATTTTCAAGCGGAGATATGTATTTATGGTGTACTTAACAAACATTTACATCATTGCTTTATCTGTTGTTGATACTCTACTCTGCTTTGTATTTTTCACTCTGGCCATGTACCTGGTGCCAGCTTCTCCAGCTAAGTGCAATTCAGTTCACTGCAGCAGAAGACAGTGTGGCCTTGAGCACAACACTTCCTCTACTATTGCTTAACTCCCTGCTTGTTTTCTAATTTTGTTAATGTTGTACTCTTTTATATTACTTCCTAACTAAGTGCAACCCAAGCAGATATTCTGCTACTGATTATACTCTTGCTATATTCCTAAATATAGCAAGGGTTCCTGTATTCCCCAAATCAACACTCTTCATAATCACTTACATTCTACCAGAGGCAATTACTTTCCTAGTCTCATAAGCTTGTGGTGGAAACAGGTATGGGAAGGCGTGGTGCATGGGTGGGTTACTTTCAGGCTTGCTTTACTCATTTCAGCTTTACTCATCACATTTCAAAAGTTCCAGCTTGGAATCACACAATGACTCACAGACATATTTCTCTGAAATTCTTCCTCAGCTGACTGATTTCTGTCAGCTTCATGGTAGTTTAATGAGGGAAGGCACCCTGTCGGCATCCTTCCAGGAGCTTGGTCCTCCCAAATTAGCAGGTGTACAATCCCAAGGAGAGCATTTGAGTGAAACAGCACTGCCAAAGACTGCATAGAAGATAAATGTTTAACTGTGGGCTGACCATTGAAGCTCTGCCCCTTTCAGTAGCGAGGAGCAGGATGTTCACTGGTGAAAGTCTGGTGGGATAGAATGAGATTCTCAGCCTCCAAGGGCAGTGCCAAGGCACCCTTCCCACATGTGTGGCTTTACAATACCGTTTTTGTAGGAAAGATTTTCCATAATTGGTTGGATGAGGATATGCTCTGCGCATCCCTCAGTGGGAGAAGGAGAAATATCACAATGTTTGAATTATGATGGGCTGGGTTCTTTTCTTGGTTGTTTTCATATTTTTTCATATGCTGACTTTGTTCTGACTGAAAACTCCTGTAAACACTGGTTCTAATAGTTGAGTTTGATAGTATTTTACCTTCATAGGAAGAATTGCTAGGGTGAGACCCAGAAGGGCTTCTTTGGCACCTCAGGATGAGAAACGTACTTGGACTTCCCAGGGCAACACTAGAGAAAGGAGGTCATTGTGCAGGTCTCCTCTCAGTGCATGGTGAGAGTTCATCTGAGGCAGCCAACAGGAGCTCCCATCTTCCGAAGAGGACTTTCCAATGGCTTCCTACCTGGCGTGGTATTGGTATTTCATGTGCACTGATGACAAAGAATGGCTGTTGGGAATCATGCATGATAGCACGTGTATCTAGACCAAACCCTTAGGCTTGAGTTTTCTAAATATCATTTCCATTACATGTGAATACCTACAGGTGTGGGTCCAGAGCTCAGCAAAAGTTCTGATGTCTTGCTTGCTGCTCTGAGGACTCTAAGCCCCCAGATTCATATTCCTAGGCTTCATTTTTCAGTTTTGTAGACTGAGCCCCATATAGAATAAATGTTAGAAGAACAGGAACAATGGCTGTATCTCACATATCACAGAATCTTAGAATGGTTAGGGTTGGAAGTGACCTCTAAGATCATTTATTTCCAACTTCCCTGCTATAGGCAGGAACACCTCCCACTAAACCCAGTTGCTCAAAGCTTCATGCAATCTGACCTTGAATGCTTCCATGGTGGAGGCATCCCCAACCCCTGTGGGCAGCTTGTTCCAGTGTCTCACCACACTCACAGTGAAGAATTCCTTCCTAATATCTAGTCTAAATCTACCCTCTTCCATTTTAAAGACATTTCCCCTCATCCTGTCACTACATGCCTTAATACAAAGTTCCTCCTCACCTTTCCTGTAGGTCTCCTTTGTGTACCAGAAGGCCACTATGAGGTCCTGTAGAAGCCCTCTCTTCTCTAAACTGGAGAGCCCCAGCTCTCTCAACCTGTCCTCAGGAGAGGTGCTCTTGCCCTCTGATGATCTTCATGGGCCTCCTATAAACTCACTCCAAAAACTCCATCTCCTTCTTGTGTTGGGGGCCAAGGAACTTGACACAATACTCCAGGCAAGGTCTCATGAGAAAAGTAGAGGAGCAGAATCACCTTTCTTGACCTGCTGATCACGCTTCTCTTGATGCAGCCCAAGATACAGTTGGTCTTCTAGGCTGCAAGTGCACATTGCTGGTTCATGTTGAGACTTTCAGCCACTGACCCCCTCAAGTCCTTCTCCTCATGGCTGCTCTCAAGCCATTCTCTGCTCATCTTTTATTTGTGCTTGAGATCGCCCCAAACCATATGCTGGACCTTGCACTGGGCTGTCTTGAACTTCATGAGTTTATCATGAGCCCACCTTTTGAGCATATCCAGGTCCTTTGGATGACATCCCTTCCCTCTAGCATGTCAACTGCACCACTCAGTTTGATGTTGTCTGCAAATTTGCTGAGAGTACACTCGATCCCACTGTCCATGTCATCTACAAAGATGTTAAATAGCAGCACTCCTAGCACTGGTCCCTGAGGAATGCCACTCTTCACTGGTTTCTATTTGGGCATAGAGCCATCGACTGCAACTCAGAGAATATCCACCCAGTCAACTCCTTATGCAGTGAATGCTCTATTCATCAAATCCATTTTTATTTTTTTTTCCACTTTTACAACCAGGATGTTATGATAAGTCAAATGCTTTGCATGAGTCCAGGTAGATGATGTCAGTTTCTATTCCTTTATCCACTGATGCTGTAACTCCATCATAGAAGGCCATCAAGTTTGAAAGATATGATTTATGATTTGTGCCATCAGGGCAATAAATATTTGGAACAAAGTGAGAATGACAGAGCAATTATAAGCATCCCACAGTGCACTAATTTATTTAAAAGTATGCATAGTGTATGCCTTTGAGCCAGGTAATGGTGACAACTCTGAGGAAGGCACAAACAAATTCTAACAGGTAATTTTAAGAAGGCAAACATCTCTTCCACTGAATTATGAAGCTATTTTTTGTGCGACATCATATCAGTGAGATCTAACCAATTCTACTAGGAGATGCTCTGAAAGAAGGAGATAAAGGCAGTGTTGTAGCCCTTAGAACTAGGATGAGAAACATAGAATCATAGAATCATCTACGTCAGAAAATACCTTCAAGATAAAAAAATCCAACAGTCAACGTGACCTACCAAATCCCATCACAAAACCATGTCCCTAAGTATTATATTTTTTTAATATTTCCCCAGAGGGTGACTCCACCTCTTCCATGGGCATCCCCTTCCCATGCATGACTACACTCTTGGATAAAATTCTTCCTAATGTCAGATCTAAAATTCTGAATAATTTAAGGCCATTTTCATGTCCTGTCACTTGTTATCTTAGACAAGAGACCAACACCTCACTACAACCTCCTTTTAGGCAGTTTTAGAGAAAGACAAAGTCTTCCCACGGCCTCATCTTTTTCAGGTAAAACTGAACCAGTTCCCTCAGATGCTCCTCGTAAGTGGTTTTCTAGTCCTTTCTCCATCTTCTTTCATCAAGCAGCTCCTTAACCTTCTTGCAGTGGAGGGCCCCAAACTGAACATGATACTTAAGGTTTGGTCTCACCAGTGCTACACCCAAGGAGACAATCACTTTCCTTATCCTGTTCTTATTCACACTATTTCTGACACAAGCCAAGATGAACCTGGCTCACATTCAGTCTGCTGTTGTCCAGCACTTCCCATCCTCCTCTGAGGTAGGAAACACTTTTTTGTCTTCTAGGAGGGAAGTGAGGTTGGTGGCTTTGCTTTTTAGGAGTACTGAAAGTTGTTCTTGTTTAGAAAGAAGTTTAAAGACTTTGAATTTGATTAATGTTTCCACAGAATATTGGAAATCAAACAGTTAATTCACTTCATATGTAGAAAGTACTCATATGTACTTGGTATCACAAAAGATGAAGCTCAAAGAACCAAATTATTCTTTCCTTTTACATCCCAGAAACCTATAAAGAATAAATATATTTTTATTATATATCATCATCATCATCGTTATTACTTTCATTATTGTGCTTTCCTCAGAGTGGGCTCATTTGTGTCCCTGTTGCAGTCAATGGGATTTGACCATGCCTTTCTATGGGGGTCGCCTTAAAGCCTACAACAGCTGCTTCTGGACATAAACTATGAACGGGCATTGAAACCTTTCCCCATCCTCTGAAACCAGTGGATGGATCAGACTCAAATTTCCATACCATCAAAATATGTTTGGTACTAAGAAAAATCTGAAATGGATATAATAATATGCTTATGTGATCCAGTCTCTTTGATTTGAAATACAAGGAAAGCAGGCACTTTTGGAAAGGAAGGTTAACTACC
Organism: Odontophorus gujanensis; assembly: GCA_013399175.1. NCBI lineage: Eukaryota > Metazoa > Chordata > Aves > Galliformes > Odontophoridae > Odontophorus > Odontophorus gujanensis. Next base: position 27,632 of record VXAB01013796.1, read on the forward strand.
CATATTGAGCCTTATGTTCCAAATTCTGGAATGTATTTCATAACACCTCCTTATCAAAATTAATGGAACTGTATATATAACAAGTATCTCACTTGTCAGAAATAAACAGCTACTTCTTAATTGTTACCTACCACTAGTCTGTTTGCTTATCCTGTTAACAACAGAAAACCTGAATGTATAATTAAAACCAAAAATTGTGTGTGTCAGTTCAGACACTGGCTTTTCATTTTTTAAAATAACAATGTCAGCTATTAGAGCATACATCAGATTTAAGATTGAATAATGCTGGTAAATGAAATTCTCATCTCTGATGGATGAATTCTAAGGAAAAGGAGAGGTCTCTTTGTATAGGTTTTGCTTTGTCACTCTTCTGTACTCCACATCAGAAGAACAAAGGCTATATGCATAATGAGGCCATGCAAATGAACTGATATCAGCAGAAGAACTGTGGGGGATGGGAAGATGTAAAATATGGCCATCAGTATAATGACCAAGGAGTAGAGAATTTGAATGTTTAATGCTTATACATTCAAGTTCATTTCTCTAACACCTTTTTGAAATGTAGACAGAGCCTTTTGAAAGACCACAATGAAAAGAATTCTGTTTTGGACCTAAAGGATTAATGTTACTTAGCAGACTGCCCGGATATACTGCCCATCCCTACAGCTTTTTACCTTTATTTTTTAATAATAGAAACCTGGTAATAATTAGTAGGGATAATGGAGGAGAGGTGGGAGCCCTGCTATTTGTATTTACAATTAGGGCTTTTTTTCTTGCCCTGCTGCACTGACTGGATGCCAGCTCCCCATCTCAGATGTGATGGAAGCTCAGAGTACAATAGAAGCAGAGCAACAATATGAATTACAAATACATGTATATCCTACTGCACAGCTTTTCCCTCCCCCTCCTTTAAATGAATGTAGTCTAAAAATATCCAGTACTCTAAATTGCTTTACTACTGTGGCAATGCCTTGTAAAAACAGTACACTTACTTACAGAAGAAAACAAAACCTCAGAACCCAGACAGAAGAATGTTAATGTGAATCTTCTTGCTTCTGACTGTAAATTAAACATAATTTTGAATGTTCTGAGTGATGTTACTCTCATTAAATCTCTTAGAGTCCCTGCTCATGTTAAGAGCAGTAGTATTTTACTTATGGTGAAATTATAGAGAATATCTCCTTACTTAAAATTAAAAAAGGGAAAAAATATAGATATTACTTGAAAAGTATATATTGTGGGATTTTTTTTAATCATTGTGGCTTGCTAAAATTAATTAAAATCGGCTACTGGAAAATGATTAATCGTAAATTATTTGTTCACAAGATTACTTCCTGAGAAAATAAAAACAGAAGAGAAAAATACCCCACAAGAGTAAACTGAATGCACATTAAAAACTGTTTTTCAATTTTAGAGCCTAATTCACCAGTTCGCTTACAACAAATTGCTCACATGAGCAATCCACTGATGTAAAGAGGTTTACTCAGGTACGCGTGGTTACACGTGTGTGAGAACTTGCAGAAGCAAGCCCTTGTCTGTAAATATTTGGAAAATACATCATTGATGAAATACAGTATATCCTTCTGTTTACAAGATGGAAATGTCCACTGGGAAATTGTAAAATGTGCTAATGAAAGGCCTATGTGAAAAATAGCTCAGTATGAATGACTTCCTTTTGAACTAGCTAAATCCTTTCTTTAGTTGCTACCAAAAGGAACATTAAAATGTGTCACTCTGTAGCATTTTAACTCTTTTGTGCAAAATCTTTAGCACTACCAATGTCAGAGTGTGGGGCTTAATCTGTACAATCGACAAAAACTTATGAACTTTGACATTCCCAGTGCATTTACACATACACAAGCATATATGTGTGCACCAATTCATTTTACTACAGCTATTTTACACAAATGGAATCTTAAGTAGCTGAAATACTAAAAGACCCAATCAAAATACTCTGCATATATCCAGAAGTCCATAAAACCCTTAAAAAATTGACTCTTAAAAAAAAAAATAAAATTCACACACACAAAACCCACTGCTAACTGATAGAGATGATGCAGGCTGCCTCACAGAATATTTTCCAGTCCTATTTTGCTTCTGATTTGAAATTCCCACGAGAATATGGGCAGGCCAGAAATATAAACAACAGAAACAGGAAAAAAAAAAGTAGAGCATGGTGACTTGTAAATACATCCAGGAATATCAAGAAGCAGGGATGTTATGATTATGCATTTTACTGGCACACACTGCTAGTAAACCTGTAAGGCCAGACATCAGCAAGACGTAGTATTGCCTGTGCTACAGAGGGGGAGAGCGTGTGCAAGAGTATGCATGTGTGTATGTGTGTATGTAAGTGTGTATTCATATATGTGTGTGGAAAACAGAAGGGAGAGGGAGGAGAAAGGGAGCGAGGTGGGGACAGGCAGACACAATAAAGCACAATAACATTCCTGCATGTCTAATATCTTAAAGATGCTGTGTCCCTCTGCACCCTACTGCACTGTATTGCAATCAGACTCGGAGATTCAATCAATATTTCATCCTTGCTTCAAGTACTTTTTAACAAGAAAAAATAAAAAATGAAAAGGAAAAAATATTCCTAGCTTCAAGCACAAGGAAAAATGAAATGTTTAACTTTATTTTGAAGATGTAATGCTTCTTGTATATCTCACGTGCTTAACCTTATACACAAAATGCTTACATGATTGATTATTTAGTTGTGCATCACACTTTATAATCCATAGAAGAATATTAGTAGTTTCAATTTATCTTTCAATAAAGACAGATTTTTAAAAATTGCAGTTCCAAGGCAGGCAGTGAAGCCAAGCCCACAGCTGGCAGAGCACTTTGTTGGTAGCATACGGTTTGTTTGCCTTTGCAGGTTCGCAGCAGCTCTTTCAGGAAAATGTGCTATTTTTTTGTTGTTTATGTGATAGATGCTGTACCTTCAACAAAGAGTGACTGAATTGTCTTAACAAAGAAGGGCCGGGTTGCGCACTGCTCATGGAGCAATAACCACTCTGTAGCTCCCTCAAGCCTACACTGTATGTCTTGCAGGTCTCAAGTGGCTTTTGTTTTTGACATCTTTTGTAAGCTCTTAGTCCCCCTCGCCCCTCCCTACATCAAATGTCAAGTTAATTTACAGGGTGCTATTACGGGTGTTTCCCCACGCTGTGGCTGCCTGCCAGCAGCAGCTGGGACCTTGCAGGGCAGCAGGACAGGAAGCCCCTGGCCATCATGTGGGTGCTGGGAGTGAATAGCAAGGGAGTTCTCTGCGCAGGGTTGAGCCCTGGAGGCTATTATTTGTCTCACAGAGCTCCAGGAGGAAAGTTTGTCTTCCTCTTGTGGGTGAAAACTCTCTGACATTTACAGCAGCAACTAAATAAATATAATTCCTTATGAATTTAGCTTATGTGATTACCAGGCAGATGCTTGCCATCAAATTATTTTGTTTGGCTCCTTAGCGATGCAAAAGGAACTCTCTGTCATAACCACTGTGCAGCATTTGTAGAAGGTGTCTCTTTATCAGATCATGTTATTTAAAGCAAATTAAAACAATCTTTGAAAATCTATATACAGAGGCATAAGAATGACATTATATGGGAGATCCATTTTTCCAGCTGCTGTATTAATCAATTAGTATTTTCTAAGCAGCATGAAATATGCAAGCAGCTGTTACATATGAGTGGGCACGTAGTGAATTTAGAAAGTAAAGTTACCTTGCTTTCATTACCAAATTTGATGATGCCTAGCACTCCAGTCCCAATAGCTGGTAGTGATAAAAACCCAGAACCCCATATTTTGATAAAATCTTAATGAAAGGGAGCCTTCTCACTGAATGAGAGGCTAGCACAATGCCTTGACTCATCACTAATTTACAGGAACACGTTACAGTTTCTTGAGTGCTGCTCTCAGTTCTGCTCCTCCAGCAATTTGGGCCCAGGCTGTCGGTGCTGCCTACAAGCTGCATAACAGCCTGCAGTCAGGGCCTCAGCAGGCATATACCCTTAAATACGACTCCTAAATCTCAGATTTTAAAGCCTAGGCTGTTCTGAGAACCAAGAGCAGAGGACACATGCAGCTCAAGGGTTGTACTTGCACAATAAGGGCAGAGTAACATCTAAAATAAATGCATGTAGGACAAAGCCCTTGCTGATGTCATTTTTCCTACAGTATTTTATTCACACAAGCTTGTCATAACTGTCATTAGTCAAAGAATTGAGCTCTCATTATTGCTTTGGTCAGAGCACTTCTTGGGAAAGCTCTTGGTTTGCACACAAGATCTCTTTGGATCCTGGTGAGAATGGGGCAGGGCTGGTGCACCTCGATGTCTGCCAGAGACAAAGCACATACTCAAAGCAGAGAAAATTCCTGTGTTTGTGTGTCACCATTTTCTGAAAACAGCATCTTAAAAGACACTCCCTTGGTCCTGTATACTTTGACAGATTATAAATCCTGACCCCCACATGTGGGGGCCATACTTCTTTGTGCAGCTGCGATACACATGTACTCATGCATGTTTCCAGACACACGAGCTTGTGTGTATGGGAACAGCATTTTTCACTCCTTTCATACACAATGACATCTCTGCAAGTTTTGTCTGCACTGTTCCACTGTCAAGTTTGCTGTATGTACCTGTTCAATCACTTGAAACAAATAAGCGTAAAATACAAGGTTCAACACCCCTATATAAAGCAAAGGTTTCCTACTAATTCCATTGTTTGAGTACCTTCTGGCTAGTTTCTCCAATTAAACTTGAGGTCTGGTGCAATACTGGAAGGCAGGACATGCAGTGAGGTTCTCTCACTTCCTTGTCAGAGATGAAGGGCAGAGTGTTTAAGTCCATTAAAAAATCTTTAGAAAATATCTTAAAAATTTAAAGAAAATGACAGTTTTTTTTTTTTCTTAAGTGCAAATGCAGAGGTGTATTCAAGTACTTAAGACACAATTAAGTGCACTCTTAAATTTTATGATCAGCCAATAAGTGCTATTAAGAATGTCCATAACTGAAATCAAAATGCTGTGGTTTCTTTAATTTGACCTGCAACATTTTTTTATTTAGTCATGTAGAAGCAGATTAATCTCTGTTAAGGCTGAAGGACTCATACAGTTATGATACTGCGTATTTTCCCCTGTAAATATATTATAAATACTTTTTTTTTTTTGCAAAGTAATTAACTCTATGATAATATGCAGTAACTATCTGAGATACAACAGGCAATTTTAGGAGGCTTGTTCTTGTTTGTTTGTGAAAGTCTCATCTTCTCAGTCTTACCATTGCATAGTGGTGTGTAGTGAATACCTACTGGTTCCTGAGGCCTCACAGAGCACTACCCCTTCACCCACAAGTACCTTGAATAATTACAAATGAAGTCACATCATGAATTTGAAGGACTAGCTGATGTGTTATGTACTTAAAATGTGAAGAGCAAAAATGATCATATACCGTAATCTTTACAAATAGGAATTTTTTAGGTTACATCCCAGTTAAATTTTTTTAATAAAAAAAATGTTTCCAAGCCTCAGGGACATGCAACAGATCAGGAACATAATTGTAGTATGCCGTAGTCAACTGAACGACAATTAATCTCTTTGTCTCAAGTCTGTGTGCAAAACAGAAACGATTTCTGAACAGTTCTATCAGGTAGGCAGTCAGATTACTGAGGTAGTCAGACAGATCAAACTAATTTTCAGAAGTCATTCCAAGAAAAGAAATCTTTTTGTTATTATCTATAGTTAACATAATAAAATTTAAATATATACAGAAGAACTACTGCTCATTTCTTGTAAATAAGCGACATTAAGGTAAGACAGCCTTAGGTATATGCACACATACCAGGAATACCTTGGAAACCTAAACCTTTATCGAGGCGTGCTAATAAAGCTGCTTTTTAAAAAAATATATTTTGTTCAGATTTCTACTAGTTCAGCCTGTTCCCCAAAGAGGCCAAGGAAATATTAAAAGTACTATGGAAATGAAAAGGATATTTGTCACTCTTGTTGAGACTGATGCATGCAGCTCTTCTATAAATGTCACATTGGATAACTCTGAAAGATTACCATTAATCTCCATAATTATGCATATTCATGACGATGTTTTGCATAGCATGAGCAGCAGGTAGAATGGGGAGGCTGCAGAGGGATGGAGCGAGGACAGACTGAGTGTTCTGACAGGCTAACAGTATTGCCAGCATCCTCCAAACGGATCCCTCTGCAGTTCTCTTCCTCTGGTTTTACCAAATCAGAGCCAATTCCCAGTGCTGATTCTGCTGTGCTTGTGATCCACTGGTGGTTCAGTGCTTTGCTGCAAAGATACTTTGAAAACATGGATTTAATATGATATTGCACTTCCCCTACCCAGAATGTTTCCTTTGCTAATGCTCCTGTGTGAATGACTACATGAGCAAGAAGCCCTTAGTTAGGCTTTGTAATGAAAAGGATTATGCAAGGGTTGTTGCAAGGGTCCCTTCGGACTTGCTTCTGAGGGGTAAAGGGGTCCAGGAAGCCTGGATGCTCCTCAAGATGGAAATCTTAAAGGCACAGGAGCAGGCTGTCCCTGAGTCCCGTAAGTCGAGCCGGAGGGGAAGAAGACCAGTGTGGATGAACTGGGAACTTTTGTTGAGACCCCGGGAGAAAAAGAGAGTCTATGTCCTCTGGAAGATGGGACAGGCTACTTGGGGAGACTACAGAGAACTTGCCAAAATCTGCAGGCAGGAAGTTAGAAATGCAAAAGCCCAGCTCGAACTTAGACTGGCTACTGCAGTAAAAGAGAACAGAAAATCCTTTTACAAATATATTAACAGCAAGAGAAGAACTAAGGAGAATTTCTCTCCTTTACTTGATGCGGCAGGGAATGTAACCAGGGAGGATAAGGAAAAGGCTGAGGTTCTCAATGCCTTCTTCACATCTGTC
>VXAB01013796.1:35247-71579 GCA_013399175.1 Odontophorus gujanensis
TGAGGAGCGGCTGAGGGAGCTGGGATTGTTTAGTCTGGAGAAAAGGAGGCTCAGAGGGGACCTTATTGCACTCTACCACTTCCTGAAGGGGGATTGTGGTGCGGAGGGGGTCAGCCTCTTCTCCCAGATTACTAGTGACAGGACGAGAGGGAATGGCCACAAGTTGCGCCAAGGAAGATTTAGATTAGATTTGAGGAGAAACTTTTTCTCTGAAAGAGTGGTCAGGCACTGGAATGGCCTGCCTAGGGAGGTGGTTGAGGCACCATCCCTAGCGCTGTTCAAGAAGCGTTTAGATGAGGTGCTAAGGGATTTGATATAGTAGTTTAGTGGGTAGGGATGGTGATAGGAGGATGGTTGGACTAGATGATCTTGTAGATCCTTTCCAACCTAATGCATCTATGAATCTATGAATCTATGAATCTACGAAAGATGTTTTGAATACCTGACTCTTGTAGAAGAAAGTCGGTATTATGTGATTGGAGGGCTTGAAAGGTTAAGGATAAAGATTAAGTTCATCCACTCTATAAACCAGAGAAAGATTAGTCAAAATGTGGAGGAAATCAGTATAAGGTATCCTGCAGAACTACTTCCCAGCAAAATGTGTCCTTTTCTAGGCATGCTTTAATATAAAGATATGCTAAAAGCTGTGAGAGCATGCATGCTTGGATATGTTCTGAAAAAGCAATGACTCTGAATAGTGCATATGAAACTTTTTGTTGAATTTATGTTGCTCATTAATTTGAAGGCTGGAAATTATTTACATGTTTGTGTTCATCATTCTGTGCATACTCATATCTGGAGACAGACATGTGTGTACCTATAAATATTTCTATTTAACTCTAAGTGAACTGACATGTTTTCATGGCTGAGTGTACTTGAAAAGAAGTCAAACACTGAAAGTAGTTCTCAGGTGTTTGTGATGCCAACACTTGTTTGTATTTACTGGGAAATGGTTGGGAAGTTTGCCAGTCATGAGGCTACTGCTATTTTAGTTGCTGTCAAGTAATGACTCAACTGCAGAAGGGTATGCTGTAGATAGAATTTATATGTGCTACATTTAGCTATCCATCAGCCATAGAATACTGGTAGATTGTGTTTTAAGTGCTAATCCTCTAAAGAAAACAGGAGAACTAATTGAATGATCTGTTTGCCATACTGCAAAAACTGCAGAACATGTACAAATAAAAGTCCACGATAAACCTCTATTTTGAAACCTATTTATTATGTTGGTAGCCTACTGGGAGAAAACAGAGACACGGGAGAATGTACACAGTATTTTGTATGGGGAAGTATCTGATTTTAAACAACACTATTGCAAAATCTTTATATTTTCTGCTTTGGGCAATCAAATTTTGTGTAAAGATGACTTATTCACACCTAACTGGCAAAGAGAGTAGAACACATTTATGATGTACCTGAACTGCAAGAATAGGACTAACTTCACAAGGACTCCACCTTCTGAGAACACAGTGAACATACATTTTCTTCCCTTTTTCCAATCTTTAGCATTGTTATCACATTTAATTTTTTCTTATTTCACGAAAATTCAAGAATGCCCTTTGTTACGCATCTTTGCATTACATTTTCAACACGTTATGACCCAACGTTTCATCGTGTTTCTGTGATTTAAGACCCACCTTTATGAAGTGTCTTTATATAATGCTTCTGCAGACTGAACCCTAGGCAAAAAATTACATGCAAAAAAGCCTATGTGGAGCAATTACCCTGATGGCATTGTTTGGTACTGTGTTTACTAGTCAGAAGCCTGCTGTTGTGGTCACAGAAGCTATTACTGTGAAGCTGTTTGTTCGGAAATACATATATATATGCATATTATTAGTATCAAATTAAATAGCAGCCCTCTGGTTGTTTTTTGAAGAAGGTCGTCAGGGATTGAATGATGCCTCTGAATGCCAGAACTGTTGCACAGCAGCCTTAATGCCCATATGAATGCAGTTTGCAGCTACAGTGGGATAATAGCATTGTTTACACAAATAAGTAAGCTTTGTAAAAACACAATCTAGGTTTGTTATCAGAGTAGTTGAATGTGTTGTTAGAACTATAGCTAATGCAGTCACCATGTACGTGTGAGAATAATGCAAAGCAGTGGTATAATTTCATGGGTGATTATCCGTCTCTTTAAGACTTTCTGGTTATATTTACAGTTACGTGGCATGCAAAAACAACACCTGGAAGCAGTGTTCAGCAAATGCTAGCTATTATAGATGCACGTAACAGGATTCTTGCAATCACATGGAATCCACACTTCCTCTGTGGTGCCTGTATGTAGTGATTCCATCTCTGCATTTCATGTGTTTTAGATACATTATGGTTAGTGCAGAATCTATGGGGAAAATACAAAGGTAGAGTAACCACGCTCTGAAAATTCTCTCACTGGGCAGACAGTATTACTGCTGTCTTCAATTTCCAATGAGAATATACCCAAATTACCATTCATTTTATGCTCTAAATCATTTGAGGAAAAAAAAGATTGAATACACAAAGTCCTTTTGTGAGATTATTGAAATGTTTTCAAAATATATACTGTGTGTCCTACCTTGATCTATTTAATTTGAAGGCAAAAAAAAAAAAAGTCCCAAACTGCATACAAAGTGAGAAACTATTATTTAAAAATGAAAAGGGCATATATATATACATGCACACATACATGCACACACTCTGCAACAGATGCACATCTATACACATATGTTAACCTCACCAGTTTTCTCTGCATGAGTAACAGCATAAGATTTTCATGTGTTAAAACATTGCATCTCTAAAAAATGAACTATGTACAGAATAATATCAAGCATAATATGGAACAAAACTTTCATTCCTATAAGGATTAACCAAAAAAACCCAAACAAACAAACAAACAAACAAACAACAACAACAACAACAAAACAATTTTTAAAGTTCATATTTTTGGTTATCCTTTACTAGGAAATAGAAGAAAGCAAAAATCCAGTGAGAGAAAATATTACTGCATAGGCTGCAGCAAATAATTTAACAAGTTTTTTACTTAACACAATTTTTTACTTCTGTAGTCCTCCCATGAATTGCCTCCACCAAAACTTAGTCACTGACACCTAAAATAAGCAAAAATTACAGCATCAGACTCCAAGAGAAACGTTAAACATCCTAACGAAATCCGTGGAGCAATCCTGCAAGATACTGAGCATTTTGTAGCTAATCTGGATGATGAACTCAGGAGCAGGACACCCATACCGGATGCGCCCAGAGCCAAGGATGTGCTCAGGTGTGAGCTCTTTGTTGAACGGGAAGAGAAAAGGAGATATGGCGTGGCGAGCAGGATGAGGTGGTGAACTCCAGAAGTGCCAGCTGTGCCTTGTGCTGAGCAACAGACGTATCCTTTAGCTCCGAAGCAGAAAGCTTTTGCAATCCTGTGAAGAATTTAAGTGTTTCTCCTGCTGGGGGCTGTTCTGCAAATGCCAGGTATTTAGTGCACTCCTCAGGCAAATCAATCCCTTTTTATAATCTAGGGATACTGTTCAACCCCATCACAGCTGGTTTTGGAATCTGCAGAGAAGGCCATAGCGTACTTCTCACCACACTTCACATTTTACACTGGTGTAGAAACCTGGATAGCAATACTGTTTCTTTCTAGATATTATGTTTTCCAGCAATGTCTTGTATTTTCATCTTTCATTGTTTTCTAGTAGGAAAACTCTTTGATAAATACTGAACTATGTCTTGGATGCATCTATGCCCACAGCTTTCTATCAGTCACTCAGCTTCCCATCAAGTTCTATTAAGTTTCTATTGATTTTCTCAGACTCCTTGCTCTGTATTCCCTGACATTTTTCTTTCCCTTGGTATTCCTTGCTGCTTTTTGCCAGTTTTGTACACACTTCTCCTGCAGAGGCACTCCTTTTTCACCCTGCCTCTCTCTTCCTTCACTTTGTCTCTGTTTTCCTTTTGCTCTATCAACTACTGCATCCCGACAGCTGAAGCCTCCCTCCAATTCTCCATCTCTCCCACATAGTTTTAATTCCTTGTCTGCTGTTTCCTGCATCACTCCTACTCTCTACGCCCCATGAGTGCCATCCTCTCCTGCAGCTGTTCAGCGCCCTGCAGTCTGGTCCCTGGGATTTGAAGTCTAATTAGGAGCCACGTATCTTTCCATACAAGTATCCTAGATGCACCTGTCTGCTTTTTTTGGTAGGAGAGGCCCAAAGACAGCTTTTTGGTAGCATTAAGCTGCTTAGTCACCTTTAACAGCATCGCGTGTGTTTGTGTGTTCAACACATAACTGAGATGTTTATTCCAAAAGTAGTTCTGCATGCATTTCTTTTATGCTATGAGCAACACATGTACTGCAGACAATATTTCTATTCCTGCATCCTCACTTACTGCAGTGTATAAAGAACACCATGGTGTTGTGTTTTTATACACTGTGCAAGCAGGAAGCATGCTTCTCTTTCAGAAACACAGTATAGCCCAGGCACTGCACTGACCATGAGCAATTATTGTATTCATCGAGTCCTCTCCCAGAATTCCCATGCCAACACTGAAAACTACTGTCCCTCCTGGTGCATGAGGTACGCATGAAACAAACCTGCATGCTCCAGACCATGAGCTGTGGCCATTTCAAGCCACAGGGCTGCTTTGTTCTGGATGGTTTGTACACTATGGTCAGGATGCATCTCACCTGGAGTGCTGCCTGCACATGCCTATGTAATTCGTGGCAGAATTTGCACTGTTCAGTGTTCCTAAACAAAGTATTTCATGACTGCAGTACTGATGTTTGGAGAAAGCAGCTTTATGAAAGGTGGTCTGTTTTCAGACAGAACCACATACACTTGTGTTGACCTACTGAGAGTGTCCATGTGTAGGCTAACAAAAATGAATGTTCCAGCTGTATGCATTGCACTGACCTACGAGCCCAAAATCAATTCATAAGACTTGATGAATTTTAAAGTTCTGCTAATTTATCTATTTCTGCAAGTGTGTTCCCAGTGAAAGATTCACTGGCACATTGTAATGGATGAGTTTTTCTCAGTTTTAAGTGGCATGAGAAGTCCTTCGTGAATAAACTACAACTCAGAAAGATCCCCTTCACAGAGAGAGTGTTCACACACAAGTTTTGGCAAAGAGGGACACACTGACCAGTGTAAGAACTTGCACGTAGGAGGAGTCATTGAGGTGGGTGATTGCGTGCAGGACTAAGCCCAGACACAGTAACTGTGATGGGAACAGAAGCAGTCTGCACAGATGTCAACGCATGATGAATGTAGGTATGTTTGGGAAAGGTACTTTGCTCTCTGGCTTTCATAAAATTTGTACCATAACTGTGAATTGCAGGTGTCAATATAAATATATTAAAAAAACTTTAGATAGTGTATTTCTGGAGAACATAATTCAAATAAACCTCAGTGACACAGAATAAAAAGAGGTAGTACTGACCACCCAGAATTGCAAATACAAAACAGAACAAGGTGTTGTTGACTTCTGTGAAGCTCCCCTTATGCAGGAAGTTACAACTTTTGCTAAAAGTTCTCATTATTGTGCTCTGATAACATCACTCATCTTCAACAAAAAACACCACCAATCCTCAAAAAAAGGAAGATCCTGTAGAAAGTCAGTGCCAACAAAGCTGCTGCAAAGCTCGTATAGTAAAGGGGTACACTCAAACACTGTCCTTAAAGTAGTGCTCCGCCTTTGTGGTTCAGCTTGTACATCTCCCCCTAAGCAGCACTGATCAGCAAGCATCATTCATTCAGAATTTCAGAACTTCCTTCTGCAGAACTCTTTATGGAGAGCATGATGAGATTTCTGAGCTCAGAGTTTGGCTGGCTTCCCTTCTGTGCAGGTTGCTCTGGGGCTGCTGGGGAATTCCTTGGTCCTACCTGCTGCCATCACACTTCTTGGTGCTTGTGGAAGGGAGAAAAATAGTGTGAAAACTCATGAAGTCAGTGACTCTTGATTTCATAAGAATTTTTTCTTCTCTTGAAAACTACCTGAAGTTTTGTGGGGTTGTTTTAGTGCCATTTGCTTGTTCTGTGATATTTATGAAGCCTTTTCCTTGGAATCCAAACTTCTATTAATCTTTTCATAATATCTCTTGTTGTGTTGTTACCAGATTCTCTTATTCTTAACAACCATACTGTTATAGCTCTTTCTTAGCAATGAAAGAGCAGGGTAGTTTTCTTGTTTATGATCAGGGAAAATGAGAACTTAAGGGAATCATTTCACCCCATAGATGAAATAGTTCACAAATATTCACTAATCACAAATATTGTTTGGTTTATGATAATATTCTGTTAAAGTATATTTTCAAACAATGTCTGTATTTTAAAATCTAAAATGCTTAGAGAAACAGTCCTTTTTCTGGCACTGTAACAGAGGGAATGAAGACATGGTAACTGTGCCTGTCTTCTTCACTTTTAATGAAAAAATAGAGCATCAAATGACTTCTAAAGCATACACGTTCTTTTTACTCTTCATTTTTGTTTGTTTTTTTGCTTCAATACTGCATAGAAAAAGTGGGAAAATTCTGCAGGAAATAAGGAAGAATGTCTACATGTTGGAAAGATCCTTTATTTTTTTTCCCCTAGAAAACTTGAAGTTAATTAATAGAATTCCTTGTTATTTTTTCTTCATGTCTGGAGACAAATGGGAGATTGGTTTGCTCCCCAGTAACATTCTATTAGCTTCTATTTTAGAGAATAAATCAGACTCATGTCTTGTAACTCATTGTAAACTCTGTTCATTTATATCATCTATCCGAGCACTGGCCTCAATTACTGTCATTCATATGTAAAAGATGAGATCAAATTTGGGCAGTACTGGTTGGCAAAGTAAGTCAAAACAAATGAATTTTAGTTAAGTCTACTTTAGAACCCAGCAAATACACTGCTGGACAGCTCACTGGCCTTGGCCTGGTGGAACAAAGGCTTGAGAAAGTGAAAACATCTTTGTTTCACATCGCAAAAATTTCTAACATACCATTTTATCAATGACTATTCAGTGAAAACCAAAGGGACGTACTGCTGGTCTCCTCCAAAGTAGTTGGCCACATTATGACCAAGGCGCCATGAGGAAGATGAAGATCAGGGCAGCACCTGCCTTCCTCAGCAGGAGCATTTGTCCTCATGTTCATAAAGAGGAGAGGTTGCAGCATAACCTCTGGGCAGGGTAAAATCTGCTGCCCTGTGCCAAGGTTTCAGTGTGCAAGGAGGGATTTGGGAATAAGCTGAATCTTCTTCACCCTGATGAACTGCCAAGACCTTCGTCCACAGTCACATGAGCCTCCTTCATGGTTTCCACCAAAACCCATTTTAAAAACTTAAAGCACCAGTGATCTCCAAGCACAGCACTTGCGTCAAGAAATAAACCACTGCCTGGCCATGGAGCACCTTGTGCTTCCTTACACTGAAACAAAACATTCGATCAATAGCAATGGGCTTTGTATTCGCTCTGTACTTTCTGTTGTGCAAATGTCAGTGAGTACCTGATTAGGATGTCTAACACATTGTTAGCAGCACTGCTAGTAAACAAACACTCTCAGGAGCTTATTAGCAAGATCTGGCTGAGTAGACACTTCCAGCAGAATGCTGGGGCAGTTGCATGTGGTGGTGGAGGTCTAGTGGTGGCACATGTCCCCACGACTCATGGTGGAGGACTCAGGTGACTGTGGACATTCAGGACATCGCTCTCTGGACACCTCCCACCATATAGCAGACACATGCATTGCAGTCATTTGGTGCAGCTGATGCAGTCTCACATTTATTCATTAATGAAACTAATGAAACTGTAACTTGTCCTGAGCTGCTCTGGGCTAGGTGGGCTTGCTTGTTTCATCCAAACATTTTGCAATGTCTTTTTAAAGTTTTCTGCAGCATACATTCGTTGAAGAACGTCGTCTACATTTTATTGTTAGCCTACTCATGTCCAGTGAATGTTTACCTGAAGAACCCTGCCATTTACTGTGCTGATTTAAATACTGGCAAGGAGGTAACATACACAAAAGATGTAATCAAGGAAGAAAGGGAGATATTATTTGTTGTGGGCATGCCATGGGAATCTAATTTCTGAGAAACAGTGAGATGTGAAAAAGGAGAAAACAGGAGTCTGGGCCAGGGAAGAGGCTGTGATTTGCTCCATTGTTAGAAGCTCTTAGGGCTTCATTAGGTCTAAATAAAATTTCACTAATAAGCCTATTGAAACCTGCAAACTTTGGAAGACAAGTTATGGTGCTTGTCTAGGAGATGGTAGGATTATGTGTTGATACAGAAAGCAACAAACATGCATCTGTGTTATCAGGAGCCATAGAAGGAATGCTTACAATAGTTTATTCCATAAATGTGCTTTACCAGTAAGCATAACTTTGCAACTGAGAGCTCTGATTTGGAGAATCCAGGGTGAAGAAGTTAAAAATATAAACAAAACTAGGCTTGATCTGAATTGTTATAATAATCTTTAAAACTCCTTTTACAATGGTTTTCAGAATGAAGAATAGAATAAAGCCTGTTTTGTTTGAACTTTCTTGTAGTGCTTGGCTTGATTGTTGGCAAAGGACTTGAGATCACAGAATCATATAATCACAGAATTGTAGGGGTTGGAAGGCACATCTTGAGATCATTGAGTCCAACCCCCCCTGCCAAAGCAGCTCCCTAGACCAGGTTGCACAGGTAGGCATTCAGAAAGGTCAGGTCAGGTGAGATGTGCACTCAGATCTCACCACCAGTAAGATTTCACAGTGGCATTTAATTGCACATCAATGACTATTGGTTTCTCAGTGCTGTACTCAAAAATACTACATTTACTGTACAAGGCTATTTACTTACGTTTTTCCCCGTTTTCTCATTTCCTGCATGAAGCTGGGCTCCTCTGCCAAATCAGCAAGCCTCATCTGATCATAGGGACCACCTCCATAGCCCACAAACCTACTGACATGGTCTACAATGGGTGCCAACTACTGTCAGTTGTTGCCATCATACTGTGACACAAATGCTTACCCTTTGGGAAGCAGCTGGGGACAACAAACTAATTGGGGAGTGACAAATGAAAAGATAGCAGCTGAGAACATCCTCCAACTACACACTGACTGTCTTCATAAGCTGGATGAGGCCATGTAAAACATGACCATCCATCCATTTTCAGTGGTGAAGCATCTTTTTGAGCTCATCCCAACCCTTCTTATGTAAAGAAAAGTGACAACTAATGTTCAGGTGTTGGTACTATTCCACTCCCACTAAGGAAAGAAGTGTTATTTCTATCTCAAGGTGAGGCACCACCACTTTGTTCTCTGCTTTGTTCTTTCTTTGTCTGTGCAATCCTTACCTTATACTTAAGAGGCAGTGGAATTTCCCATATTCAGTCACAATAACATTACAAAAGATTCCCAAGTTCATTACCATTTACTTACTACTGTGTAAGACTTGGATTCACATCACACTACTACAGTGAAGCAAGTGAGTTTGACTAAACCTTTTCTACATTTTACCAGTTTTCCTTAAATAAATCCATCTTGGTATATGAAACGAAAGATTTCGTTCAGCTTTCAAGAAAGACAAATCACATCAAATCAGTAGAACTGTGCAACTTGGTCTTGCTAGAAATTTTACTTTAACCTGAGTGCTTTGTTTCTCTGTGGAGTTTCTAGTTTTCTGGATTGCAGTGAACCTGGATCCTTAAAGTTCTGCGTATGAGTAACATATCCTTGCTGGAAGACTAATATGCGTATGAGTAACATATCCTTGCTGGAAGACTAAAGTGGTATTTCATTTTTCATATCCACTCCAAAGCCTACTATGAAGCAGAAAATACCCTCAATTTAATCACAAGGAACACTACATTGAGTCTTAGGGAGATGGAAAGAACTGTTCTACTTACAGATGATTCTGCTTGCAGGAGATGATTTAGGCAGTATCATGATTCTAGTCCCAGATATCCAAGTAGATCTAGCTAAGTCTGCTCTGACTACTCTCTGTGCTGTGTTCCTTAGAAAAATTAAGGAAAGAGAAAGTGACGCTAAATTAGTGAATTAATAAAACAACAGTGGCAACAAAGAGCATTGTGTAGTATGGCAAAGTTATACGGATTATGAATTGTCTGCCAATTTGTATGTATACATGTACAGACAAAAATATACTACCAACAGGATAGTATTGCTTACCTAGTGCATATGTGGTTGTTTTCCTATCATCAGCATATATTCCTGGATCAATTACTAGACCATTCTGGTCAAAAGCAAAAGCCTAAAATGTTGAAGCTTCTGAGTCTGATTTTTCCTGACAAGAAATTTCTGTTGGCATTAATAAGAGTGACAATAATCAATATTTTAAAAATTCATCACTCTTTAGAATAAAGTTTTGCAAATCTCTTGAATATGCTTGTAGGAGAGATAAAATCTTTTGTTATCCTTACTAGCATGTTGAAAACCAGAGAGAACTTCAGGCTCATCAGCTCTTCCTAATGTCTCTACATAGTAAAAGATATTAACTCTTCCTGTAAACATTACATTCATGGCTGCAATAAAATCATATGAAATTGTGTTCAAGAATTTAAACATTTTATTTTTAAGGGTCTTAGTTTAGGTTCGAGTTTTTTATGGATTTGATCATGTGCATTCTTGGTTGAAGCCTTCCTGGAACATAGTGTTTGGCCTTGGATTA
The DNA here is from genome assembly GCA_013399175.1 of Odontophorus gujanensis. Classification (NCBI taxonomy): domain Eukaryota; kingdom Metazoa; phylum Chordata; class Aves; order Galliformes; family Odontophoridae; genus Odontophorus; species Odontophorus gujanensis. The sequence goes on from VXAB01013796.1 coordinate 45,888, forward strand.
AGGTGGTAACAGTTTTACACAGCCGTAACACTCTTTCGGTTTTTTGTTGTTTATTTTTTTTCCTATTTTCATTCCTTCTGATATTCCATTTTCTCCTAAAAATCTTTATATTTAAGTGTTGTTTTTACCCTGTCTTGAAAAGTGAAATCTGCTACTGACAATGTCAGTGAGACTGATGTCACTAATGTCTGAACAAGAACAACAAAGACATTCTACTGACAAAATATATCAAGCAGAGGTCTTCTTGTGATTTTAAAGGCTAACTCATGCATTGTTTTACTTTGTAATCAAACTTGTCTCTTCACTGAAGCAACTCAGTTGCACTCTTTTACTTTGTACATAAGGTGTAAGCACCATAACGTATAATTTTTCATATGAGGCCACGCAATAATAAATAAATGTTTAGTTACAGCAGTACTGCAAAAATAAATCTTGGACTTTTGTGAATGAAAGTCAGGAAAATTCCGTGTTTATTGGCTGAGGATAGCTCAGGCATTCTGACACACTAATGAGAATTATGTTGTAAATGAAGTGCTCTGGTTCTCTATACCTTTCTTGACTAGGAAACCTTTATCTATTCATAAATATGTTACTGTTTGTTTTTATTTTTACTATAGCCTGCTAATTACCCCCAAATCCTACTCATATATTGTAGGTGGAAGGCTAATCAGCAGTAGTGAAAAATCAGACTGCTGAAGTACAGTCTGAACTTTGACTAGACTGCATTGTTTTTGCAATTTATTATAATAAATTGCATTTTGTGTTTTTCTAAACTAGATATTTTAATTACAATACCCAGTTCTTTAGTCAAATCATTTTTATGACAGAAAAGACTTTCTGGTATAATTTCATTTTACCTGTCAGCAGTATGCAACCAAATCAGTAAAAAAGGTCTGAAGATAATATTTTGTTCTCGCAGATTTAAAAGAAAAAAAAGAAGTGGAGTAGAAGGGAAGTGAAGAAGCAAAGGGGTGGGAACAGCTTATAAGCCTAACAGTACTGGAAAGATATCATTGCATTAATAGCTAGGCTCATGTGAAAATGAAGAAATATCCTGAAGGAGTAGTAGCTGTGTTGTGCTACTACATTTGGTGGTCTCTGATGTCATTGCCAATGAACACAACCAAACGTTCGGAGCTGTGCTCATCATAGACAAGCAGTATGTAGTACTTCAGAATGGGCTCAAAAATTAGCCTTTTTTTAATTATCACATAATTTACCAGCAATAAATGATTCTAGCTCTTTCTGGTAATCCTATAGAGGCCTACTGTGCTGGTGATGCCTGTATTTCGGTCTTGTTTATCATTTGGCTCTTTTCTGATGGTGAGTGGAAGAGACACTTTCAGGTTCTGTTTGAGGAACCTCAGGGCTCTCTCCTGGCAGTTCAGCCTAATGGAATTAAGCCTGACGTGTTTCAACTCTATTTCTTTATAAAATAAACATAAAACAATGGTCTTGATTTCTAATAAAACTCTTGAACCATGCAAGATTCAAACTTTCACTGTCCCTTTACACCTCTGTCAATAAAGACCACAAAGGAAGAGTACAATAGGATAAATCAACATGAATCTCAAATCCACTACAGCATATTAAATGGCATGGTCTCGCTGAAAGAAAGGGTGACCCTGCAGCTCCTTGCAGCTTGAAGCTAATTGTTTTCGTCAGGATGGGAATGTCTGGAAGTCCAAGGCAGTGTCCCACCAGCAAGGCTTCAGTAACTGAGCCAGCCTGCAGAGAATGAGCCCACTTTGTAGCAACGCAGCAGGCTCAGACACCACCTATTCTGTCCTCCAAACTGTCATGCATAACAACTTCATTGTGCTAAATTGAAGTTGAAAGCAACCAAAGGCAATGAGAAGGAGAGGCTATGAGAAAAGCGTGCTGTCAGCGCTGGCAAAGGCTGACCTGGAAAGTAGGCTTAGAGATGGGAGAATAAAAGACCAGGGCCCAGGAACACCGCATATTGTTTCATTTTAAAGTATGATTCCCATACCAGTGAGAGTAGCAAATGTGATGTAAATTTATTTAAATGAATTCCACTGCTTAAAAGTTTGCCAGCCGCTCTTATCCAAGTTTCCCAGCTCTCCGATTCGTTACTTACAGTGGGAATATAATGACATATAGTCATCATTGTAACAGCTTCTTTGCAGGGGCACAATGATGATTAATAGCTAGCAGCAAATTTTCACATGGGCTCTGAAGCACTATAGTGTTAAGCAACCAAACGCTCCCAAATCCTCCTTTTCTGTTCCACTGAAAAGTCCTCTCCGTGTACCTTGCAGATATGAACAAAGCCTATCTTAATTCCAATCAGCTTTTCCTCATTCAAAGAAATTTTCCCTTGATTCAAGTGTATTTTTTTTTTGCAGTCTTTCTCTTAGCCTGTTAATTTTAATAGTAATTTTCATTTATTTATTTATTTATTTCAGGGGAAGGTAGCAAATCATTTCAGAAATAATTTTGTTTAGTTTTGTTTTCCCCTCCAAAATATACTACATGAGATTTGCCAGCTATCTGAGCTACACATATAAGAAAGAATCAAAAACCACAAGGCTGGCAAAGAAGCCTTAGCTTTCCCTGTGTCAGAAGATGATTAGCCAGTAGCACAGAGGGATGAGCTCAGAGAAATAGCTCTGGTAAAATGAGTCAAAAGCTGAGGAGCTACAACTATAAACTGATTCTATTTATTGCATCATTTCTCATTCCTGTGATAAACTTACAAATAAAACTGGAATTGACTTATTTTTCTGTGAAGAATTATTTCAAAGATAAGATATCTTTGAATAGAAATGTTTTATTAAAAATACTTAGAAATATTTGATTTTTCTTTCGGCGTTTGTTCACTGATATGAACTTGCTGGCTTTCCACAAACATCCTTTTACTATGTCAGATTAGAAACACTTTGGGGGTTGATTCAGCCTTCCCTTCATCTGTTTCATGTATCACTGCACTTTGACAGAATTACACCCAATTTGCCCCAGAATAAGCATAGGGCAGATCAGAAAATTCTGTCTTGATTTTCATTTGGGAAAACATTTTTAAAGACAGAGAAAAATTTCAAAGCAATATTAGAAAGCTAAACATCAGTCTGCTTTTCTCTCCATGAGGATCATATCATAGCTTCACATACAGATCATATACTGCTGATGTCACACTGATTTGCACTGTGCATTATTGGTGCTCTGCTAATGAACTGCTGTACACTAGATTTGATCCAGTGCAAGAAAGTATTTCCTACCATTAACATATCCAACATAATGCAGATGAATTAATTTTGAGATTAACTTAATATCTAGGAATAAATACAGTTTGCTGTGATTACTTCATACAGTATGTGAAATGAGGAAGTAAGTGTATTTAGCATCAGCCTTCTCATTTATGTTCTTTAACGGAGCACTCTATTCAGGTTGCCCATAGATGTAGAAGATTTATTCTTCAGAAGAGGATATAATTTTCCTCCTAGTTTTACTCTCAGAATGTTCATTTGAGAAAGTATAAACAATCTGGGAACATTTTCAATTATTCTTCATATGTGGAAAATTTTCATTCAGTTCATTTTATTTCAGCATCCAGTGAGACAGAACAGCAGATTGGCTTTATGATTTCCACTGAAAATTTCTTAAGGTTACTTAAAAAATATCACTGCATATCAAAATGTCTCAGGAGATCAAATTCTGACTCAATTTCTCTGTGCTGCAGCACTTTGCAAGCAGGGCTGCCACTTTTTTTTTTATCTTTCTGAGATTTTTACCCTGGTGTAACTTAGCAGAGTTACATACAATTTAATACACATGACCCAAGGCTTGAATCAGGCTCGTGGGAATTTTGTCAAATGTAATTGATGCTCAGTGAAGTAAAGGTTGCATCACAAAGGTGAGATTCTTCTGCTGTATCACTGGGTGACACTTCTTTCATTTAACTGGGAGATATATCACAATCAAGAAAGCCTTTCTTTGTTTTCCACAGGCATTTTCACTTTGCACTGTTTTGAAAATTGACAGAAGGAGTTAAAAATAATGCAAATTCTAATGTTTATTGGTAGCTGGCACTGAATGATACTTACATTTCGTTATCTAAGAGGGGCCATTGCAGAAATATTCCTGGAGAAGTGGGAGCCTGCAATTACATATGGATGAGGGTGCTTATTTCTCAGGTTTATGGACCACAAGTTCCGCAGGTGGAGTCACAAATCTGCCCACTGTCCTTGCCAACAGCAGAAATCTGGATTTGATGCAAAAAATGTAAAATATTATGCAGCCATTGAGCTCCCCATTGATTATGCACCTGAAAAGCATTATGACTGTTTGCTTCAGCAAATATACTGAATACATGAACAATCCTGATAGTCTCAAGCAATGGTATGCAAATAACTGGCATGTGAGACTAAAATCTCAAATGACATGCTCCTATCAGGATGCATCAGCATGAGCACATTCAACATATCAGCGTGGTCCTGCATTGTAATGCACCTTCTGGAGGACAGTGGAGTCCCAACACAGACAGGATTTCACAGGCAGGAGGCTTGCAGAAGTGCATTTGTTCATACTGGTTTCACAGAGCTGAGTTTTATGTAACTACAGCTACTGAAAAAATTCTTGGTGAAAGAAGTCTCTGGTGGTTTGTGGGCATAGGTCATACCACATAATTTGCTGAAAATATTAGATGGATCCAACCCAAGGGCATGGCCAAATATTCAGTGCTGCTGAAGCCTAGCTCCAAATCTCAGTCTCATGTCTCCATTCTACTTTACCCTGTATCTTCTGCTGTATTGTGAGCTTCTAACCCAAAGGCTTCAGCTATCTTTCCTTATTTTGAAATGCATCCACTCCCCCTCCACCAGCAGTCCTGAGATATTTTGGTAGACATCAACTCTCCAAGGTTTCATAAACAAACAACACATACCTGACCAGCACAGTTGTTGCAATTACATGGATTAAATCTAGGAAATTGTTGAAGTATGCTTAGCTGAATTTAGTGAAAAAGAGTCTAATTCTACTGTCTTTACTTACACTGAGTAACCCACCTCACATCTTCAGAGGAAAACTGCTGCTGAATAGGACTCACTGTTCTTTGTGATTTGGTAGCAAAAATTTCACATTCCTTTTCCACTTTAATTTGCACTTCATAAATAAAATTCCTTCCCTGTTTCCCCTTTCAGCCTTATCAAAACTTCTTACCTACTCTTTTTCCCCAAATCTGCTTCCTCACATGCTTCTTCTCCTTTTTCTCTTTCCTCTGCTATTGTTTTGTCCTACAATCCAGAAAATTCTTATCACTGCTCCCCTTCTACTGAGTGCTATGACATCATAGATCGTGGTGGTTTTCTTTTTTTTTTTTTTTATTCCATCTTTTTGCTTTGGTTCCTCATTGCAACCTGCCAGCTCGTTTCCTCTTTTAGAGTTTGGTGACTACTCATACTCTCCATTTTCAGTGGTTTGTACTGCGTTTTTAAGATCACACCACTGTGAAGCTGTGCCTCACTCTCTGCGCACTGAAGATCACAGACCTAATGTGCCTATTAAAGTGCTGTAATTCTGTCTGTATGGACTTACTTTCATCAGAAGGAATAAGTGAGTTCCATATAGTCCTTCAGTACTTTTTAAATCAAACTGTCTCATTCCAGATCTACACAGTTTCATATTTCCAAGTTATTCTGTTTTATTATCCAGTTCCAGATCGCTACTACTTTCCTCTCTGAACTATCAACCTTGTGATGAAATTAGATTAAATATTTGGATTAAAATTGCGACAAAGCTAATAAACAAACGCATTCAATTGTCTTGTGAAACAAAGCTGTGAATGTATTGGTGTTACATTTTCTGCTTAGCTTTAGCTGCAACATTTTCTGTTGAACAAAGAAACCAATTACTCTGAAGAAAACCCACTTCATGTCAAAGTTTACCAAATTATCCACATAATAACTTTTTACTTCTAAATCTGAGCTCTGAAAGAATTATAATAAATAGAAGTGTCTTGCAGATGGTCACCCCAGAATAAGACCCCATCTGCCATTTTCTGATTTTTACTTTTGCCCTGGGTTTCTGTATATTATTTAGGTCATAAGCAAGAGTAATAAATCATAAGTATCATTAGTATCATAGACACAGATATCCTGTGACATCATGTTTCTTGAATTATTCTTCTGGTCCCTTGCTGACAATTTCTCTTAATTGCTCTGAAGGCGGTCGGTGCTTTCTGACTTGGATGCGGCTGTTCCTGTTTTCTCTCCATCTCACCTTTAACCTTTAACTTTCAGACTCATGGATCACCAGACATTGTATGTTTATCCAATAAAGGATCATCTCACAGAGGAATCTCCTCCTAAGCATGATACATCTTATTCCTCCAATCTCTTCAAGCAAACAATCCTCTGAAAAGAAAGCACTTTGTACTCTTTGGAAAATAAAAAAGCCAATGCATGATATGTTATGGGTGGAGTCAGCACATGTCACCCCTTGCCCAAACATGATACAAAGCAAGGTGTTGAGAAGAATGGGAGACTCAAATGTGAGCAAATACTGAGAGAACTATTATGACTTGAGTCCTGTGTGTATTGAGACCATGGAGAAGGACAGACTTAGAAAGGACTTGGAGAATTTTCGGATTTTTACAGATGATAATAGGGGTAATGGGGTAATGGGGGTAAACATCAGAAGTATGGACATTTTTTTTTGTAAGAAATAATGTGTTCTTCTTTCATTAATTCACATGATGCAACCTGTTTAGATTTTTACATTGTGGAAGAATACAGAAAACTTTCCAGAGAGGCACTGGAAAATTGGAGATGATCTAACAAACAACCATCAAGATGGTTGGAGTGCTGGGAAAAAGCTGAAGGAATTGGGTTTATTTAGCCTGGAAAATAGAAAGCTCAGGTGTTTCCATAACTGAATGTTTGTTATGGAGAAGATACCCAGCTTCACAAAGATATGTGATGGCAAGGCAATAGGCAGTGAGCACAAGATGCCCGAGGGGAAGTGCTTAAGAAAGAAACTACACTGTAAGAACTCTCAAATACTGGAATATTTTGCCTGGGGAAGTAGTAGAGTCTAACTTTATGGAAATATTCAAGGTTTGGCTTGACAGTACCCTCAGTAACCTAATACAAGGCCTTGCTTTCAGTACAAGGTTGGATTAGGTGGTCTTTAGACACCCTTCTGACCTAGGCTTCCCCAAGATTCTGTGATTCAGTTACCAATCCATACTAGAACCAGTTCTACTGCAGGGTTGAAATCCCACAATAAGATGAACATCATAAAAAAAAAAATGCATACATTTAATATATTGAAATAAAACTGTATTTCCAGGTTACATTCATTTCACAAAATTAAAGTTTTCTAAAAGAATCCAGGGTTCCAGGCCAGTTCCAGACTTCTAGGACAGCCATTATGCACTCTAACCTCATATCCCTCTGTCTTGCAGGTAGCTCTGTCAACTTGTCTGTCTTTGTTGTGTATCGGTGAAGCAAGCATAAGATACTGTGAGCTTCTGTTAAGGTCAGTAAGTGATTCTGATGAAAATTTTTTTTGTAAGAACAAACAGACAACATCATTTTGTGAAAACTGGATTTTAATTGTTTTAATTATATTCCTCTATGGCTACTGTTACTTGATTTAATATCCTCAGCCCACCTTTATTTGTATTTCTCATCTCCTGGACTCATCACTGCTGGTTTGAATCAACAAATCAGCTAGCGCTTCAATTAGCTGCCTCTCATTTTCTATTCTTTTTGTTATCAATTGCCCCCAAATCAGTTCTCACACCTTACTGCTCTGGTGTACTTTCAGTATGATCTCTGCTTGGAACTGATCTTGTGCAACGATCTTTCAAACAAAATTTCTCTCCTCTGTTGACCTCCACCCCTATGCTTTGCCCTTTCCTACATGTACAGCTTGATTGTCTCGTATCTGCAGTGCTTCTTTCTTCTCCTGGGATTATTATCCATGACTTTCTTTATATTGCTCACTCTTCCTCTTTCTTTCTAACTTTAGTATTTGCCTCTGGTAAGACCACAAACATTAATCTCCCATCTCTAAACTTTCCTTTTCTGAAGCCATTTCCTTCTTTTGTATATTTTGTAAAAATTTTATTTGTAAAACACCTGTATTTCTATTTCCAGACCAAGTCCAGCTTTTACCCTCTTTCCTGCCTGTTCTGCAGCTTACTGCCTTTTGTTCTTACTTCCACAGAACTCAGCCACTCACACAGTTCTTTCTCTAAAAAAGGCAGTCAGTCAGTCCATCAGATAGCTTTTGACATAAGTTAGATCAGCCTGAAGGTGATCTCAGTGACCTCTCTACATCCCAGAGGAACAACTGCACTGGGTACAGATCACGGCAATAATTGTGTATTTTGCCCTGTATTATCTGCCTGATCACTATGCCTCCCTGGCTTTCCACACATACAAATAAGAAGTGGCAATTGACAGTGCCAAATATATAAATTTAAATATAAATAAATAACAATACAAAGCCACTGTATCCAGATTGTTAGATAAACATCTTAGACTGATAATTTCTCACTGTTTTGAGCACATAAATATAACTGCAAATAACTTGATCTCATTCTTTCAGGAAACCACCAGAGTGAGAGCACACATATAATTCAGATTTTCTGTGTGAATCACAGGTTTGTCACATCTGACTACTCCATCAGGTGTGGACAGAAAAAATACTTATATTAAAAAAGTCATATAGATCACTGAATCTAAAACCAAAGGATTACCCAGGCCTGATTCTGGAAGTTCGAGCCTTCAGCTTAGTCAGTGACACAGTGTAATGCTCTGAGCTGATGGTTTTTCCACATTCCAGGGAATGCAGAAGTATCACCCCTTCCTACCCCAAAAGACAGTGCACATCACTTTACCCACTGAGGGCTGTGTCTTGAACTTCTTCAGTGAGGAATTCACATGTCACCACTGCATGGACTGCTGTTTTGACTTTGGCTCATAGTGGTGACATCATGTCTTGTTACTAGTGATGATATAATTTAGGAAGCTGTCACCTTCAGCTTCATACTTGTTCAATAGCTCCTGAAAAAACATGTATGCAGTGTTATTTCTGTTCCTGTGTGAGCCTTTGTGGAACTCACCTGGCACAAACCGCAAAGTTCTAGCACTGCCACCACTGTTCCTAAACACTGAAATCCATACTCAGCTCCACACACAGCTCCCTGGTCATAATTCACCAATGCATGTGGATGAGCTGATTGAGACTCCTCATTCCATGCTATGAGAGCAGTGCATGGTGTCAGTGGTTTATGGCCCGGTTCGGCCCGGTTCTGTGATGAATGGGATGGGAGACCCATGGACCCACGCCCTGGGAAAGGGAATGGAGAAGAAGGGAGAGGGCAGGGAGATGGGTCTAAAAACAAAACAGAAGCAGTGATCTGAGGAAGAAAACTTATTTATTAAATAAGATATCAGAATGCAAAGTAACACAATACGATATATTTGGAATCAAAGATAATAAATCAAATACAATGAGGGAGAGAGTGTCTGAAACTGAATGGCTTATCCTAAAGCTGAAGGTGAGATGGCTAGGAAGCTCCCTTTGCAAACAGTGAGTGAAAAAAGAGAACAACTATGCAACTTCCATCATGTGAATAACTTCTACCATTTGTCTCAATGAGCCTGACATGAACTTGAAATACAAGAGCAGTACAATAGTGCTTTAAAACAAGCCTATATAGAAATAGAACAGAGCAAAACCTTCTAAAGATCACCAGAAAGCCATGTGCTAATCTGTGGATTACTCACTCACAAATACAACTCAAGATCTGCAGCAGTCTGAATTGGGATGGGATTGGGCAAATGGTTATAGAAGAGAACCACTGTCCATAAAGTTTTCATATGTATTTTGTGTGAGTTTTTTACTTATTAACTGAAAAATAAATCTTGAAATCATGCACGAGCCACCTTTAGCTTTTGACTGTGAAAAACCTGTGCTCTGCTGAAGAAATTCTAGATGCTTGTTGTTTGGCGATTGCAGGAAACAAATACTATGAAACACTGGAAACAATATGAAAATGGAGCATCACTGTCAAGCTATCAAAAAGAAATCAAACTTTCAACACACAGGTAATAATGCTACAATCTACAAAGGTGCTATAACATATTACGTTCAAGATAATACGTAATAAACCTACTATTATTTCAGAACAAAGAATCTTTAAAAAGACAACCTTTCATCAGAAGTCTTGGTAAACTTACATCAATGAACTTAATAAAGTTGGTCCTGACTCTACTTTTAAATCTCATAAAATCACCTACATCTTGGTATTTCTTGTATTAGTTCATTTCTCCCTATGGAAATATGCCGAAGACAAAAAGAGAAAAATCTTGAAACCTTTTTCCTGCTCTCGATAAGATAATTTCTTCAAATAATATTTAACTTGCAATAACTCTGCAAGTTGTGTAGAACAGGATATTTTTAACTTCTTTCTCCATATGATAAACTGTTGTTGGAATAAAAAGAAAGCAACTGAAGTATCAGCTACATGATAGAGAACTCAATTTATTGTTTTCCTACCAGGTAATCTATGCATGCCAGGGAGAACAGTGGGGCCTCTGTACCTTTTATGACAATTTTTTCAGTGTGAGGTCTTTCTTTGAAGATTTTAAAGTTCTGTTTCCTTTTTGATGGATTATTAATCTATTCTTTTAAAAATAAAAATTAATTTACTTAATATTAATGATGGGTTTTGTTTCTTGATATAATAACATTTCTCCATTATGTAAAATATGCAAAAACTACAATTTTCTTCTCTATTCTGGACAACTTTTCCAATAAACTTTTCCATTGAAGTTCCAGTGAATAAGCTAATCTTAATAGTTATTGTAATCTTATAAATGCTATACCTTTTTTTTTCTGCTTGTAACATCTCACATTTACTGAAAATTATTTAGTTTTGAAGATTTTATAAGCAATCATGCATACCACAAAACTAGTATTTTCTAGGTTGTTTTTTTTTATCAGATAACATTATCAAATGATTGAGATTGTGTCCCATTCTCTGTGAAACTGAAAAAGAATTGGTATCCTGTTAAAAATAAAAGTGGCATTTAGCAGAAGGAAGATTTGTCACTGGGTAGTTAAAAAACTCCCTAAAGCATAACTCAGTTAATTTTTTGATTAACTGCTCTGTTTGCTGCCTCTTCCTGTACTTCTCAGCTTGTCTAGCATTCTGTATTTCTCCAAGTGTTTACTGTTCTTAAGATTTTTGTAAAAGGAAGGAGAAAAGGGAATTAAACCATGCCTATATTGAGAGTTCCCTTCAATACCTTTTATTGTTAAGAAATAACCAGGTTCTTAACAAAATATTTGATCCTCTTTGTGTTTGTCTGAAGTTCCTTTTTAAATTATAGATGAAACCTGGTCAGAGGAAAGGCATTGCTTTACGAACTTAGGAAGTCAGCCGGGTGCATGTTTTAGAATAATGCCAAATCTGGATTTGTTTCAGGTTTAATATCTTCCACTGAAGCCTGGACATTGAAATTCGACATGAAGAGCTCACCAATGGGTATTTGGTTTTATGAGCTCCATGGCACTTTATGTGAACTTAGTTTAGATGCTGCTCATGAGGCAGAGGTTGTTTTCATGTGTGTTTGCTTTTATGCCTAGTCTCTGTTACAGAGTGTTAAAAACAAAGCATCGCAAATTGGTGTAAAATTTTTTCTGGCATATATTTTCAAGCAAAATAAACTCCTTCGTTACGATCATTCTCCTCAGTACTGATAAAATTCCAAAGTATACATGTTATATTGTATGTGTTTCCTAGGATACAACTGGATTAGGTAGTTATAAGTGATATGCACAGCATTCCTCCTCCTTGCAAACTGCCTTAAGCCATTTGTCCATGACCCAGAACCAAGGAAATAGATATTCTCTGATTTTATTAAGTTTCAGATCTGGTCTGTAGTGAATCCATCTAGATCAACATGACCACAATATCCTCCTTCAACAACAGAATGTTTAATTTTTATGGTTTCATTTCTTTTCTTACTTGTCAGTTTAAAGTCTTTGTTGTTCTGCTTATATAAGCTTATTGAGCTATGCACCAAGGCAACAGAATGAATGGTCAGCCTCCTTTGACCCACGCACTGTCCATTTTGACCTTCAAATAGGACCTGCCATCTGCACTGGAAAAGAAATATTCATAAAAGTGCTTATCCTCGTGAAATACATAGCCAGAATTACTACCTTGGAGCAGGTGATATTTCTTTCCTAAAAGGTCATGCTGTTCCTGCAGACCTGTAAAGTCTGTCTGGACACTGCTACTATGAAGTTTCAAAAAGACTCTAGGAGAATTCTGAGGGCAAAAATTCTGATGAAATCATCCAGCTCTAATTATGGGAGAAATGGGGCTGCTAGTGCAGAAAACAGCAGCCACCCCTATTTGCTTTGCTTGTGCACATGTCCTGTAAAGCTGTGCCATCTCCTGCTTCCATAATGGATGATTTGATCCATGAGTACTGTCTGTACTGAGGCTGAGGAAATGAAAATTGTAATCTCTCTTACCTTCTTTGAAGAGCACTCTCAGTTCTTCAGGCGTGTATGGTGAGCCGTGCCCTGTCTGCACATTTTCCTTTATCTGGCTGCTGTTGCTGGCTAACGTTATGTTGAGATGGCTGAGAAACCTGGACGTACCTTTGTGTGTAGGCAGCAGCCTGCTGCTGCTGAGTCCTGGCTAGTTCTTACCTACTGTACTACATGTATGGCCTCCTAAAAGTGTGTGTCACTACAGATCTGATTCTTTGTGCCTTAGCGTTTTATTTTTAAAGAAAAGCCCAAACCACCCTGTTCCCAGAGGCTACGTCTGTCTTTGGATGCTTTATCCATAGCATAGTGGGTATAGAGTTGCTTCAGAACCACGTATAAATCTCATATGTAATGCTAGTTTTCTGCCTTCCCTGTCCCTAGTCTTATCTTTGAGGAATTCCTAATGGTGTTAGGGTGGAGGTTTGAGACAGGTACTTTTGACTGTGAGGTTATTGTTTGTTTGATTCTTTTGGGAGGCAAAGTTGGTTTTGTTTTTATTTATTTATTTTTTAATCAGGCGATTAGAAGTTTCAGAAACTAAGAGCCATCTTTTAGAACTGGATTATCTGTCCCCATGAACTGGAGAAGCTTTTCTCAAAAATCTATGGTAGAATCTGAAAATCCTCTTGAAGTATGTGGAAATGTGGAGAGGAGAAAATAATACTACAGTGCTAGTGAATACTTTTAATTAGGGATCAGCTCCCTCTGAATTTCAAGATAATTCTTTTAAAAATTATTTTAGAATAATAAATGTAATTTATTTTCTGACTAATATACAGTACGTTTGCTGACATCCAGGTCACATTATCCAGCATATCCTTGCAACCATAAAGGCTAAAAACTTTAAAATATTTAAAATAAAAATAGAGATATATTTTCCAGTATTTTATGTATTCTTTTTGCGTAATTTCTAGTTTTCCAAGAACATACTTCTCTTGATAATCCCTGGAAAACTGTTCACTTCAAGTAAAAAAATGGGATCAAGCCACATTGCCATACCAAAAACTAGGCAACAATCAAAATCTGTATGGAGATGAATATTATGGATAGATAACACTTTATGGTCTATAGTCAAACCACAGTGTTGCACAGAGCTTGCTTTGTGTACCATGATCTCATACAGACCAGGTCTCCTCTGACGTGACTTCACTGTCCATCTCTTAGTGCTATTCAAACAGAAGGACTGTTATAGTGTCCATTCCATTCAGTCCTGTTCTCTCTTTGCTTCCCGTGGAGTGTAAAAGCTCATGTTTGTCCTACACCCACAGGATAACTACACTTGCAGTAGTGTTTTTGAAGGTTGTAGAATTCAACTGGCCATGCTGAAGAAAACAATGAGGCCCGTTACGTTTCAGATTCAATCCATAAGTTCTGGGAAACACACATCATCTCCATGCCCAGCACAGCTGCATCTTGTCTCCAAATTCAGAAAGCAGATTTTCCATTGCCACTGAACTCATACAGCAAAATGATATATTTACATAGAGAAAAAAAGAAATCTCTGAGATATAAGCCATGAAAAGAGGCATATTTTGGCTAGAGAATGGGCAGAAAAGCACAGAATGGAGAGACTGAAATAATGATGGATTTACTCAGAATGAAATAATTATCTAATTTTCCCCATAAATATATAAAATATATTTTTAAGTCTTTTGTCTGGGAGCTGAGACCACCTCAAGGGTATAACAAAATACCGCTGGTCATCTATGCTTTCCTGCAGAACCACAGTATTGCAGGGACAGGTCTTTGTTAGGCTTATGATAACAGTCTTATTTGGCCTAGATGCACAAAATAGCAGAGATGGCAGGGTAATTTGCTGTCTTAATTTGATATCATACATACACCAGCTTTGTAGGAGAAATTATTCAGGGAGAATTAAGGTGTAACAGCAGAGAAAAAAAGATGACCCATGCCAGTATGATATGGATGCATTTTCAGGGCAGAATCAGCAAGCCGGTTTCTAGGTTTCCTGTAGCAGAAAACTCCTTTTTATTTCTTTAAATCCAGAAAGATGAAATCCAGCATGCAACTTGCGCCCAAGCAATATGCTGCTGCTTGCAGAAGTAAAGAATCACTCTTTTTTTCCCCAGATAATTCCAGTTAATAATGACTTATTAATAGTGAGATTTCTGCTGGTGAAAAAAAAAAAAAAAAGTTAAGAAAATTATTTTAAGAAAACGTATAATGTTAATAAATAAGAAAAATAAAATTACAAACATTTGTGGCAGTACTTTAAGTGCTGAAGAAGTAATACTGAAAAGAAAATTCTCTGTAACTACTTAATTTCCTTTTTCCCTTATGGGTACACTTTTCTCATTACTCCTGCTCATTCATTAGTCAGGAAGGCATGTAGGAAAAAGGGTGAGTGTGTTGGAAGGCTCCTCTCCAACTTCTGCATACATCCACTGTGATTTTCATGGACTGTATGCGACAGTTCTGCTCCCCTAATGGCTGAAAACTCTGGAAAGTGGGGACATTTTGCTGGGTAGGATTTTCTCCATATACCTTCCTAGCTCCTGTACAGTCCCAACGTGGTTCAGTCTTGGCTCCAGACCTATTTTGTATGGAACCCTCTACCGACTAAGTTCAGCTATGTCTCAGACTTGCTGCTCTCAAACTTTACTTCGCTTTTCCTAAAATATTAGGCAAAAATTTTGAAACCATGGGCAGTGAGCTGAAAATTCTAATGAAAACTTGATCAAGTTAATGAAATTGTAGATTTCTGAAATACTTCTGTAATCATCATATTCATTTAATTTTTCAACCTCAAATTGCCATGAAGTGTCATTATATAGGAACTAAGAAATACAATTAAATGTAAATAAGACATGATTTTTTCAGTACGCAGCTGAATAACACATTCCATAATGAGAAAAGCATACTGCTGTACATATGGGAAAAAATAAGAGTATATCAAGACAAATGGAGCAAAATTACATTATTTTCCCTTCTTTCCTTCCTTCCCCTTCCTCTACAGTACTCTGTGTCTGGAAGTTGTTTGTATCAGAAAATTATAGGGGGATAAGATATGATCTCAACTTCATAAATATTTTAATATCTGTAGACTCTGTGTCACACTCACAGTTCACATCATACTAAACATTTTCACAACACGGTTTTACATCTTGTTAAAGATAGGCTCTGTGGGTGAGTATTCAGACTTTATGCCATTAAGAGAGCATGCAAACTTGTTTAGATGAATGAGACTAGGTTAAACTACTCTCCTGTGTCTTTATTTGGATAATGGGGTTCTTGCACCTTAATTCACACTGCAGTTTGCTAAAGACTCTGCGTGCAAACAAGTGATATCACAAATATCATAAACTTAAGTTATAGGAAAAGAAGACTTGGGAAAAAAAGCTCTGTTTGTTTCCTCTCAAAATTAGTTTTTATAGATTGGCATACTGATATCATGTTGAATCTATTTTCTACATTTAGATTGTTAGAATACCATCACAAGAGGTGTGAAGTTCTACAATAACTTTAACGGAATGTTAAGTTTGTTGCTTAATTAAGGCCTTCTTCATGTCAACAGAATTAACTGCACGTTGCAGTGTCTATCTTCTTCCTCTGAGGATGAGATCTGCAGTCCACATCTAAATTGGGACTATCATCATTGTTTTTGGCTGGGGAGAATTTCTTGACAGTGTGACAGCATAAATGCATTTGCCAAGTGTTTTTCATATTATAAATGGCACATAAGCAGGCACGTGTGCAAAATGTTGTATATATTGAATAAACATAAATAAAAATGGACTTCATTGAGGAGTGATGTGGCGTATCCATCTAATCTTACATGATACATCTTGAATCTGTTTATTTGAGGATGTTCTTTAAGTCTCCTCCTCTCATCAGCAGTATTAGCTGAGCAAAGGATAAACTTGGAAATCCTTGGAAAGGAGAATCTGTTTTTCATAATGAGAAAGACAAATGAACCAAACTTGTGGAAACAGAGTTGGGCATCTTATAAGAGTAATTGGTGAATCAAGTATAATAAAAAATATATTACAGCGCCTAAAAAACCCTGGGGGAGAAACAAACAAACAAACAAACAAAAACCTTATCTTTCTCATATGAGTACATTATATATACACATTTTTCTTAGTTTATCTCCAATAACAAGCCTTTCATTGAAAGAAATCCATCACTATAGTAAGAGCAGTTCTCTAGCTGGTAGTCAACCTCAGCTTTTCCCAAGTTATACTAACATTAATCTTGCAGCTACAGTACAAATGCAAAGCAGGAATTAAACTTATAACCTCTCCATGCCACTCTCTTCCTCCCAGACACGCCAAATTTACATGACAATTTTGAGTCCAGCAAACTGTTCCTTCAGAAACAGCTCCAGCACTGTGGGATGTGGCACTTGCGTACTAGAAGCACTTCCAATAGAATCAAGTTTCAGAAGACTCCTTTAGAGTCAAAAGCTGTGATGGGAACATGAGATGAAGTTTGAATCCCACCACAGAATGGGTGTTGAATTGTGTTGAACTCTTGTGGTAGGCTATGTCTACTACTCAGTGTTGGGCTCCTGAGCCCTAATGAGTTCTCTAATTTGGAAGGTGTGATGTGGCCTGCATGCTGTGCGTATGTGGAAGCAGATTACACACGAAGAACTGGGTTACTCAGTGCTCTGAGAATAGCTGAGCAAACAGTAAGCAGCCTCAGTCCCCTCTAATAATAGCTATGGATTTAAATAAAAATAATAAAAATAAAATGAGAAACCTGTCTATCATGGGTTCTTTTTCTTCTAGTTTCTGAATCCTGAGGTTTGAACTCTATTAGCTCTTTCTAACTTTTGTCTAGCACCATTTCTTTTCCCCTGAATATGCAGAATTCCACTCCCTGTCTGTAGTACAACAATTACAGCACAATCAGGAGCTGATAATAACAACTGATTCATATGGATTCAAACTAAGTAGTACACACACAATAAAATAATGCAAATCTAGAAGGAACTCAGGTGTTGTGAAAACAGGCAGAGATTTTGAGGCTGACTCTTGGTGTATTACTGGTGAAAATGTGGAAGAAGGTATCTGTCTCAGATGTGAGTTAATACGTCCACCACAAAAATATTTGAGTTTTTTAGTCACTGAAAAGAACTGAATGTTTACAGGGTTGATTTAAAGCATCAGAATTAAGTGCATAAAGCCAAACTCTGTAAATATCCCTGAGCTGGGAAGTCTACAATCATGGGTCTGATCCTTTCATATCTGACCTTCCTGAACGCATTACTTTTTTTTTTTTCTATTGTTTTTAATTTGGAAGAGTGACAAAGATCTTAGCTAACAAAATTAAAGGCAAATATAAGTAATCAGGGAGGGCTTAGCTATCCTTCAGATGGCATCTTGAGATGCAGGGCTCTGAGGAAGGGGCAACATGGATTGTGTTTCAAGGACTGTTATTCCTCCCAGGGAAATATGGAGGTTTAGTATTTCAGTGTTTCTTATTCAACACTCTAACAGTCTCTGCTTTGTTTTTTCTGTCACTTGCTGCATTTGCACTACATCTGAAGTCAGTTGAGAACTGTTTTTTCATGAGTTATAAAAACAGTATTCAGCTGAAAAAATCCCTAAGCTTATCAATGCCCATGTATCTCTTCCTTGCCTTTTCCCTTTGGTATTCGACAATAACTTGGAACACTTATCATTCTGTTTACACCTTATTAGTACCTCTTGTTTTGAAACTAACACCTAGAACCTGCATTTTTTTGAAGCAAGGAGAGGCAGTTTGCTGCAGCCTATTAACAACCTCTCAGTACTCTTTGATCTCCTCTTATTTGCTTCTGCAAGAACTTGCTTCTAATGAAATCACTGCTGCTGAGTACAGGGTATTGCTACATTAGCGCACATCAGTTTGCTTAGTTTTCATGTACATTAGTAAACTATGGAAGATTAAATATCACATGAAGCTGACGTGTGAAGCTGATCCTGAAGTAGCCTTAAAGTCCCTTTTCCAAGTTCAAGACCATGCATTATGCCATTGCTCTCAAAAGGTTGTCCCTAGATCAAACAGAGATCATTCTTGAATGCTGAATGATGAACAAGGTATGAAATAGTGGTTAGCTTCTCTATTTGCAAATAAAGTTCAGGCTCATGTGGTTGACTTGTGCATTTTCAGATTAAGGTGCTAATTGCATGAAGAACTTACGAGCCTGGAATACTAGAAATTCAGAATTGTGGACATGGTGACATTGTGCTAAACAGATAATGCAAAATTGTAAGGAAATTAAAGGAAGAAAAACAGAAGTTATTAATTGCATAATTTACATATTAAATGTAACAAAAAAGGAATACAGTATTGTCATGGTGTTATGTAATGGATATTAGAAGTTTTAACTAAAACTTTGTACTTCTAAAAATAGTATGTGTTCTGTTTTATGTCATTTTTCTACCTTACAATTAATGCTGATTCCTGACCAGTTCCTGAAAACCATTATCTATAACATTTCTATAAGTAGCTGATCCTTTTACTGCTAAGTTGTTATCTCTCTCCAATTTATAGGAGGGAGAAGAGGTTTATTTTTAATATATGTATACCTGATGGTGAGATTTAGACACAGCGGGTCAAATGTTAGCCCAACCAGCTTGTTACAAATCCTAGTTGCTTAGAGAGATGGGGAAGGGAAGATGCGTGATAGAGAAGAGATAGGAAACAAAGAGCCAGGAGGCTTGATAAAAAGCAAGAGAGAGAGAAAGTCACCAGCGAGGTTCGTAGTTCAGGCGCTGATCTCCAGTAGCGATGGGTCAATGGAGATTCTGTTGTTTGGTCGACAATGATGACTTCTTTTTTCCTCCACTTCTTTTCTCTCTTTTTCCTCTCTCCTTAACGAAGGTATAACTTATTTATAAGTCCAAGGTGGTCGAGTCAGCTCCGTCTGGAGAGGTATCTTGCCTTCACAGGATACAATAGTATCATTCTCCAGTCCCCTGTACCAGTTATGTGGTCACATGCCAGATCTTCCGCCAGTAAATACTCCTGAGCAAAACACCTCCAAAGAAGTACTTACAAATGTAAACACTATACACAAAGGGTTGCTGGCTACGTAACATCCACCTAGATAATTTGAAGTTGTCAGTTAGAGTCTGATTGCCAGAAAGGCCTTAGGAAGCAAGCTTTGAGACAAACAGTTTTTGTCTTGCACAGTAGTGACTAAATCATAGTAAAAAATTTACATCGACTGTTTAGAAATCCACGTATAACTTAACTTGTAAAAGTGAAAAACAGAACAAAGCCAACGAGAGACAGTAAGAAAAAAGTGAGTGTGTTATGACTCATCATCATCAGCAAACAGCGAAGTACATACAGTTCTGCTGAAAAATAGAGGTTATCATTCCTTGACTTCAAAGATAAAGCATCTAATATTACAAAAAAAAAAAAAAAAACACCCTACTTCATGTCCTGGTGTGATGGACAAAAGAAATAATTAATCTTTGGAAGTTGTCTACCCAAAAAGTGATTCTGACTTGATTACATTCAGTGTGAGAAAAAGGAGGAAGGTTCAAGTAGCAATGCATGTCACATTTTCAAATTGAAGAACTGAATTTCTCTTCTAGGAAGAGAAAATAAAAGGATCAGTTGAAAATAAGTGTTTATAATTAACTGTGTGAATAAAAAGTAATGGCTTTATGAGATGAAATTACAGGACAATCAAAAATTATGTATACAAAAAGAAGAGTAGGTAACACTATGTTTTGACCAATAAAAAGAGAAATGAAGGCAGAAAATAGACATTAATTTAGAAAAAGAAAGAAGAAAGAAGTGTTACAGGTGGGTAACAAAGAAAATGGATTGCAATAAAGACAAAAGAAAATTTTACTGTTTTTTACTAAAAAACACTGCTGAAACACTACATTTACTGAAGTCTTTGCAAAAAGAGATCCAAAGTGTTTTTACAGAGATACAGTTTTTAAACATACTGAGGAAGACCTATACAACAACAGAAAAAGATATTCTACGAGAAAAAAACTGATCATATACACATTTGGATTCTATTTGTAAATAATTACAATAAACATAATAATAGACAGGCAACTCAGAAAAATTCTGAACTATCTCTTCCTGCCATTTGGAAACAGTATAGGCATTTTTACTGACTAAAAATATACTCTAATAAGTTCATTAATTACTTGCTAGTCAATTAATAGATGTTAAATAACATATGTCTATAGATTTTAATAACTTTTACTCAGGAGTCTTGGCTGGGGAGAACAGTCATTTGCTGATGTTAATTTTTAATAAACCTGGAAATAGCAAGGAAAAGCCAGAAGACTGGATGAGTGTTTCTATGCCAATATTAAGAAATGGCAAGTAAATCTGTTCAAGTAACTTGAGCCAGTTAGAAAGAACTGCTTTGGGAATCTCTTAATTGGGAATTAAAGGACAGCTCACAGGTGACTAAAGGAAATTAATTTTGTCAGGTGGGCCTAGTTTCTGAGCAAAGCTACTGCTATTACACTATGTAGAACAAAGTACATTCTCCATCCAACAAATCCCAAAAGGTAAATGGTTTCTGAACTAGATAACAGATGGTTCTGAAAATAGGAATATAAAAATAGGGATTTTCTGAGGAGAATGGGAGCACTTGTATTTATCAGCATTTTCACTGATGATGAGGTTGTGGCTGTAAAATCACTGGTGGGGACGGTCAAGTACAATGTGGTCTGCTTCACTTAACAAGTGAAGGCAGCTCTGACATTTTATACTGCTGAATGAAAGGTGCGCTTTGAAGGCAAGCTGCATCTGCAAAGTAAGGGGCAGCACCCTAGACAACAGAGTCCTAGAAGAAGATATCAAGTGTCATCCAGAGCTTCACATTTCTGTGGTTAGAATAGGGCTGTGCTATCCATGCAGGTGTGGTATTGTAGGTATTTGGTGTTCATCTTTGCATTCCACAGTGGTGAGAAAAGATTAAAATAGACTAAAATAAGTAATTTGGTTCTGGGGTCCTTTCAAAAAAGGTATTGGAAATCCAGAAAACAATGTTCAACAGTGAGAGTCTTTAAGACCCTCAATAACAGAAAGAGAAGATCAGAAAGGGACTTGTTAACAGCATACAAATACTTGGAAGGAGAACAAAGACTGTACTAAAGATCCATCATCTACCAGAGGAAGGCAGGTGAAGAGTTTGGGGTAGGCAATTGGAGCCAAGCAGATTCAAATGAGAAACCAGAGGTAACATTTTTCCGGGGAGGTTATTCAGTCATTGCACTAGTTATCAAGGGACACTGCAGGATATGCACCTTTGGTATATTGGGTGAGGACCAAGTATCTTTCAGAGGATGTGCTTTGGCTCAATAAAAAGGAACAGTTCAGTCAAACAGACTTCAATATAGGAGAAAACAAATGGATTGCCACAGCCTGTGATGCTCAGGTGTCGCACTTGTGTGGTCTGATGAGTACTCCCACCTGAAAGCTTATGGGAATTATCGTAGAACCATAGAATCACAGAATGGTTTTGGTTGGAAGTACCTTCAAGTTCATCAAAGTGCCCTGCCATGGGCAGGTTGCCACTCAGGAGCTCAGGCTGCCCAAGACCCCACCCAACCTGGCCTTGAGCACCTCCAGGGATGGGGCATCACAACTTCTTTAGGCAGCTGTGAATAAGGATAACAGCAATAGAAGTAGCAATCATGCTCACAATTGCAATAGTAAGCAATATACTTTTGATTTTTTATGCTGTATTTGAAATGCAAAAATGCCAAATGCTGTCAAAGTGAGACTCCCCGGAAAAGTGGATTATCCTATGGGGGAAAGAAAGTAAGGTGTGGGGCCTCTGAAATTAACATTATTCAAGCAGTGTGGAGGGTTGACTTCTGTTTCAGCAGGGGTTTCCTGTAGTGAGATGAGGAGACAGCTGGCTAGATGCTTCTTTTCCTCCCTGTCTCCCACGTCCTGACGCATTACACTGTGGTGCTACTGGGAAAGGGCCAGCAGCATCTGAACACCTCTCAGCTTCTCTTGTTCCCCAGATTCACCACTTCTGCAGAGCACCAGCACCTGAGCCACTCTAGATGGAGGACATCCTTGAACGGGAGATTGATCTGAGACACAGCCCATTACCACCTGTCATTTGAGAAAAAAGTAATTGGCAATGGCGTTCCATCTTAATGAAAAATTTGCTCCTTGTACAACATCTGTGGTCAGGTTTCACAAAGATTTAAAGTGTGCTTATTGTAACCTTATGCACTCTTTGATCCGCTTGCCACTTTTCATGTAATTAGCATCTGCAGTGAATTATTTTAAACTAAGCAAATATTTGACATATCCTGAATAAAACTCTCAGGAGAGAAGCATTTTTAAATGATCATAGGGTCATTGCACACCTGGAGTCAGGCTGTGCAGGAGAATTTGCAGCACCAACTTCAAAAGGAGCAACTCTATGCTATATGGTCCATCAGTCCTGTGTGACTGCTGTGTGCTCAAGCATCAGAGCTACTTGTGTCATTCTCTCTTTGCTTTCCACCTCTTTCCTTCACATGATGGAATTTACTTATCCGTGCAGCCACAGTTGTTTCAGATGCCTGTAAAAATTCACAGGGGAGATCATAGTTAACTTCTTTTTGTCCATTTGTTTGTTTTCCTCAGTTTGACATCCCAGTGCGCTGGCGCAATCACTTTGCAAAAGGAAACTGTAAGAAGCAGCTCCTCTCCTGGGCATATTGGGAGAATACCGGCAGCACAAGCAGCATCCCAAACACACACAGTATTAGCAGTGCTACCTCCGAGAGCTGGGAGTGCATCTCAGTGCATCTTTGCACACCGTGCAGCGAGGATGATGCTCCTGGTATTACAGAGTGGAAGAGTGGCTTTCAGCACTTCATCCTTCTAAAATGAGCTTTGCAGCTCCAACTCCAGGTGACGGGCTGCATGTTGAAGGGCAAGAAAAAGTCCAGGTGGTGCTTGTGCATCTGAGGTGGAGGCACATGTAATCCTTGACTATTTTATAAAGTGTGTTCTCTATGAGCAGAAATGAACACCAACTGTCATGCTGGTGAACACCCTGTCTTGGATTAATAAGCAAGTTCATTTTATCCATGACAAGCTCCTGGTCACACTTATTACTGAAGCTAGTTATACTTACCTTTGCTTTTTATACCCGTGAAATATGGTCTGTGACAACAGTCCTACAGTACTTAGGGTGGAAAACAAAAATACTCATCCCTAACTTCCACTCTGGTTTTAAATAATTGTTGATCTTGGAACAAAACAAAAAGATATTGGGTCTTATTTTGGTCTGCTTCTGCTTTAGGAAACCCACTGGCACTCTCATGCAGTGTGACACTCTGTACGCACACTGAGACACCTTCAGGTGTACATGAGAAGAAATGCCTCATCTTCACATCTCACTTTTTTCATGCCATAATAAATATGAACACTCTCAACAGGAGAACAATATCTACAACAAACTATTAAACTTTTATTGCCTGTGAAAACCAAGTGAAAAAAATTAACTTCACATCATACAAGAGTAAAGCAAATTAAGGAACTTAAATCATTTGCATCACCTCTGGCTATATCTGCTAAATACTTTCTGACCATTCCTAGAAAGCATAACAGAAGGCAAACTTGCCATGAATAGAAGCTGTAATGGGCAGTAGCATGCACTGCGCGTAGTTTGAATGGAAAGTAATTTATCACTTCTGGAATAAAAGCTGTTTATCCTCGTGTTTCACTCTCTGTGGCAATCTTTGCAATTTATCTGTAAAGCACTGTACAGTCATTAGCATGTGAATGCCTGACACACCAAATTGGCTGTACAATAACAGAAGGACATTTGCTATTGGCATATGCACATAGACAAAGCAGCCATTTTAGAAAAAAAAAAAATGGAAAAAAAATAAGAGAGGAACGGTGAGGGTGCTTAACCCGTTGCCTGTCTCCCTGGTATCACGTCACCACGCTGATGGGGCATATGTAGAGTGATTGGAAACACCCTGAAAAAACAGTGCTCTGGTTAAATTCTGGGACAAAGATCGTTCATGACATATGCCTGTTGGGACAGGAAAACTGGTACGGAATGAGTGTGTGTCCTCACTCAAGGCTGTACAGGAACGACACATCGCCGTGGTGTGGTTTTATTTCACGGGCCTTGGGTCAGACGTATGAAACTATTTCTCAAAGAGGCTGCATACATAATTGAGGCCTGATAAAAGGCTCTCAGTTGAAGTTGCTAGGCTACATTCATTTCAAAAGCAGAGCTATTTGTTATCAAATTTAAATTAACTCTCTCAGCACTGAGCTGTCAGACAGCGCCGGTGCCTGATAACCATTATCGCATAACCAGAGCAACACCACTTCACAGAGAATGGGAATCTTGATTGTATTTAGGCCTGTGAAGTGATAATCTTAAAAGAAAAATTGTTAACTCCTGAGAGGTATCTCTGTGCCTTGTTGTATATTAGGAATCACAGTTCTCTTTTCTTTTTTTTTCTCTCAATCTTATTCCTCTTTAAAAAGAAAATAAAAAATCATGATTTCAGCTTAAATTTGGGAATAAATAAGAAAATCAATATTTGCTGCTTATTTCTTGCAAGCACACAATGTCTGCCACCAATATATATGCATATATATGTATATATTTATTATTATTTTTTTTTCCCAAAAAAACCTGTTTCAACACACAGAAGGGCAACAGGGAGGGTATTTGTACAAACTACAGTGACTGAGCCTGGTCCCACAGCCATGCTCCATCAGGCAGTGTTACAGTTCCAGAAGTAAAGGAGTAGGTTTGCCAACTGACTTCTCCAGGCAAAGGCAACCAATGGGTCCGCTGCAGATTTTCAGTATTGGCAAAGAAGATACAGAGTAGGAAAAATAAAAAATAATAAAATAATAATAATATAAAAATAATTTAAAATAATTATATATAAATAAAAATAAATACCTTGCAATCTGCAGATAAGACAATGTGAAAAAAATAATAATAAAAAAGCCTTAGATTTATCAAGTCAATTATTCATTGTGAATTATTTGCTCTGTCCAGCCTTTAAATAGGTTTACGTTGGCTAATTAGCAAAGATACACCAACCATTAAACACAGCAGAACATCCCAACCACAGACATGGTTTGTACACACCTGAAAGCTTCATCATATTGTGCAAGAAACAGAAAGCGTTGGTGCTTTTGCCAATCCTTCATAAAAGACAGTGA
>VXAB01013796.1:71685-82096 GCA_013399175.1 Odontophorus gujanensis
TTTCTTTCTTTTTTTTCTTTTTTCTTTTTCTTTTTTTTTTGTAAAGATTTCAATTTGTCTTTTCTATTTTAATTTATCTGATAAATTGGAGTCCCTGGCAAAGAGTAATACTTACTGTTGTGGAGTTTAATACTAAATACTTCATCCTTCACTACAAGTTTTGTCTGTCTTGAAGCAGAAGCCTGAGGCATTTGATGCACATCCGTTCTTCAGCATAAGAAACTGATTTGTTAGAAGCCAGTCAACCATGTTGTTGCTGTTGACATACATACCATGAGGCAGAACCATAGAATCATAGAGGTTGAAAAAGACCTCTAAGATCATCTTGTCCAGCCACCAGTCCATCACCCACTAACCATGTCCCTAAGTGCTACATCTGCTCTTCTCTTAAACACCTCCAGGGACAGTGACTCCAGCACTGCCCTGGGCAGCCTGTTCAAATACTTATCACTGTTCCAGGGAGGAAATTCTTCCTAGTATCCAATCTGAATCTCTCGAGACACAACTTGAGGCCATTCCCTTTTGTTCTATCCATCTCTGTGTTCTCCTAAACTTTGGTGTCAGAAAGACAGTGAGAATACCACTGAGAAATGTACTGCTACAGGAAAATTACTTTTTCACCAAAAAACAAACAAAAAAAAAAGGACACTTTTTTAGTGCTCATATATGTAAAATAATAAACAGTTTGCTTAAGCAGGTAACTTCCTCATTATCTGCCACATTAAAGAATGATCTGCCATGCATTCTTCAAGACAGAATCAGTGGCAAAGACAAACTGAATTAAATTCTGCAGTCCAGTACTCACCCTTTCAGTTTTTTAAGAGAAAAATGCATCATGCATGCATGCTCCCACACAGCCCTGGGTGTGACCCTACAGTGACAAACCATTTGCTTATTTAAAGCTCTATGCAGCTAACAATGCTACGGGACTAGTAAATCCCACCGAGTGCTTCTTGAGATCCGTGTTTATTTACTGGTGGAAGTAATGTACCATGCTTGTGTATCCATGACAACGCCATAACATGCCAGAGCAGTATGAGATCTATTCTTCCTACTGCAGTATGAGGTTAAAAGTGTGAGGCTAAATCTTAGTAAATAGCAGGAGCTTTTCAAAAGATAAAACATAAAGATTATGGGCACATATGATAGTTTTCATGGTAATAAATTTGTGCTATGTCAGTGCTTTAGTTAGGTTCATCTGCCGATTATAAACAGCACTGAATGGTGTGCACACCAGGAAAGATAAAACTTTGTTCTTCTAGGAGTTCTCTATAGCAAGGGAGCTGTTGTTCACCAGCATCAAGCCTGAACTGATAAGAAAATCTGTTTTAAATAGTATTAAATTGGACCATACTGTAATATTAAAGTTTTCTTGAACGGTATTTTTGGTTCTTTACTATTTTTCACTCCCATGACAAATATTTTGATTAACAATGCTATATGATCCAGTGGATTAGTAATGTATTTGCCTATTTATATTTATAAATCCAGGTATTCTCTCAGTGCAGTTGTGCTTGCTGTGCTATTGATATGTTAGACTGATACGACTGAGATCCACATTTTGTGTATGTGGGATGAAAACTCAATTCTTTATAAGGCATTCTTATATTTACTGTTACCATTGATTATGTTACAGTTGCTTTGACAAAACTGTGCATTTTAATAGTTTAGAAAAGCACCTTGGAAAGTGAAAGCAAATTAACTCTCTGCAAACAAACCAGAGCCACAAAGGAAGAACTTCTTTGCTAGCAAGAGGTTTCAGAACAGAGTTTATCTTCCTCTAACCCTTTAATAAATGACACAGTAGGAAAAATTCTAGCATAGTGTTCTGAACATTCACAGACTTAAATGGAAAAAGACTTTCATTTAGCACATGAGATGTCCTCCAACTATATTTTCCAGATATACTAGTACTAAACTACTGTCCAAAGTACAGAAATATATTACTTGTATTCTGACCATATGATGAAGAAACTTTTTTTTTTTAATATTGTTCTGATCAACTGATTTACTCCAATTAGAAGTTCTGAATCTATCCATGAGCCTTAGCTGAGGTGAACCCATCAGTACACATCAGGGTGCACAATTTGC
This sequence comes from Odontophorus gujanensis, assembly GCA_013399175.1. Classification (NCBI taxonomy): domain Eukaryota; kingdom Metazoa; phylum Chordata; class Aves; order Galliformes; family Odontophoridae; genus Odontophorus; species Odontophorus gujanensis. The sequence continues at coordinate 73,777 of VXAB01013796.1, forward strand.
TTCAGGATGTGGTAGCTCTGGAAATATCAGAGAGATTCTGGACTCCACAGAATGTCTTGAAGATTTTCAGAGTAAATAGCAAAATAAATACAGAAGAGAGGAATGCGTTTTGTTCTCCTGTTTGCAAGGGTGGACTGCTTAGCTGAGAGCTGTTTGGAGATATGCCTACACACGTGCATGCATATGAACAGAGCCATGAATGTGGGGTGAGGCACAGGTACGTAATTGTTCTCATTTCTACCTGGAATAGCATTTGCTGAGGTTGTGAGGTCAGGAGGAACCTTGTGCTAAGAGCGCTTGCCTAAGAAATGGTGATTTGCATTTTCAACACAGAAAAGATTGGAAGCTCCTCCTGATGTTACTCTAAGGCTGACTTAACTTTCTGACATCTTCAGTGTTGCAAAAGCTGTATTTTTTGTGATTGCAGCTTTGATAGTGATGTCAATTTTTCATCCAAGCAGCTGTGCTGGGGCACCTCCCACCAGACCAGGCTGCCCAAGGCCCAACATTGCCTTGGGATTTCAAATACACCAGCAGCAACTTTCCTACAAATGGGATGATTTCTGCTGTTCCAGCTTAGCTTCACTTTAGCAGGTGCTTGCAGTTTTCTGTTGTTTGGCATAGAGCATGCACTTCCCATGCACTAGAATTTTGGAGAGTTTCTTTCCTATTGTTGAGCTGCAACATTTTCAAATATTTTTTGGTATGCAGGAATTGCACAGAATTATTTCACACATCCTACTGATATTCCATTTTCAGCAACAGTGCTTCATTGCTCAGTACGTGCAAAAAGGGTTAATTTTATCAGCTGTATTTATGCACCCTGAAATCACATATGCTTTAGTGTGTCTGCACAGCAGTTGGAAACATGAGTTAGCAATGGTAGGGTAAAACACAGGCAGGAAATCAGTGAAAAAGTGGGGAACACATTAAGGAAAGGTTGAAATAAGCAACAAGCTAAAAATTAAATTTGACGAAAATACTTATTAAAAATGAAACGTATTTTAAGAAAATGCAATATGGCGTAGTCTGTGTATGAATTCAAATTGAAATTCCTGAAAAGAGGCACACTGACATTCTCATGTATGACAAAGCAATTCCTCTGTATCTGCCTCTATGTTCAGCAGTATGTGCAGGAGAGCTCTGTGGCCTGTAGCTCATCTTCCATCCCAGTGCAGAGCTGCTGGCCTTGCAGCATCTTGTGATCAGCAACAAGTGGCCAGCAAACCCACTGCTGTGAGTCAATGCTGTGAGTCAGAGAGTCATAATATAAAAAATGAGGCATTTTATATTATGAAATAACATATAGAGATTGAATTAAAACAAACAAACAAACAAAAAACCCACAACAAAACAACAATAAATGAACACATTAATGAATAAGTAACGTAAGACCCTTACTTGCAATCTATTTCCATGTGTAGCTATAAAAAAATACTGGACAGTTTTAGAGATTAAAATCCAAATGTAGGAGTGGGAAATAGTTCAGTTATTCTGTGAATGCAGTACTGCAAATATTCTTTGTACTGCCTAAGACTGAAGCAGGGCAGTGGGAGTGACAGATACAAAGCAGCAAGTGATAAAGTTGCATTTTTGATTAATGATGTGAATTGAACTCAGAAAATAGTAACTACAGGAAGATCTGCACAGCTTTTCTGTTTTCGCCTCACCAGAATATTTTCCTGCTTGTTTCCCCAGTGAGTGAGTTATCAGAGTGTTTGAACAGTAACACTTTCCAAACTGTTAGATGTCTTGTCTTATCAACTATGCTAGAGCAACTTGTAGAAGTCTTAGCTGGCTACTTCTCACATAGAAAATCCATCTCTTAGTTAATAAACAGAAGACGTGGTAAATAATGCAAATTATTTTCTGTTTGATAATGTCCCATCAGTTGAACTGTTTTTAAAGATCTCATCTGATATTATGTGCTGAAAAGACAAAGAGCAAAACAAATGAATCATGGTCCAGATGTTAACTGCTGTTTCTATGCACATCTGCTGTGTTTACATGTCAAAAAAACAAACAGACAAGCATTGTTTTAGGATTTGGTTTATTATTTGCACTTACACAGTTGCGTATCTAGAAGTGTAAAATTTCACCTTCACAAGGAAAAAATGTAAAACAGTGATTTTTATCTTACATTTTGTTTGCAGGATGGTGTTACTGAATCTTCTAGGCAGTTAGTATTCACTTTACAAAAGTGAAAGAGTACTAGAAAGATTCTACGAAATGAAATAATAGAACTGTAGAATCACCAAGGTTGGCAAAGACCTCTAAGATCATGTAGTCTTACTATCCACCTATCCCCAGTACTGCCCACTAAATTGTGCTCCCATGAACTCCATTTACAAGTTTCTGGCATGCATTCAAGGACATTGATCCAACCACCTCCCTGGGAGGCCTGTTTCAGTGGCCAAAGAAGTTTTTCCTACTATTCAGCCTGAACCTCACATGGTACAACTTGAGGACATTCCCACTTGTCCTGTCTCTGGTACCTGAGAGAAGAGGCTGACCCCTACTTCCCCACAGCCTCCTTTCAGGGAGTTGTAGAGAGTGATGACATCTGCCTGGATCCTCCTACAGAATGAACAATCCCAGCTCCCTCAGCCTCTCCCCATGACTTGTGCTCCAATCCCATCACCAGCTTCTACTGTAGCTCTGCTGCTGACGGGACTGACTGGAAATGTAAGTCCCAAGATAGTACCACACACTGAGTTGCCATCACTAGTACTGGGCACAGATTAGGCAGACAGCAACAGGTAAATGGTAAAAAGATGCATAGATTATATTTGATATGTAAAAACATCAAAAAATGTTGAGGGTGGGTGCTGGAATATACCTATGGAAGGATGCCAACAGTGTATTGCAGCTGATGCGCACAGGACAGGGTGTGGAGGGTAGCAGAAATTTCCAGGGCATGTAAAAACAACTAGAGGTTGAGGGAAGCAGTTCTTTCCACTATCAAAAGCTTTAATGTGCTTGGGCAAAGTATACTTCCAGTGTAGAAGTACTGGAAATGCAATGTCACTGCATACATTTTGTACGGTGCTAATCTGAGAGCGGCGTGGTTAATTACTGCAGGGGATGAACACAGGCAGACGTGGAAAGCAGTGAGCTGCAGTTTTAATTGAGTATCCATGCCCCAGAAAAGAAAGAGCTAATCATGGTGCTTTAGCAGATTCTCACTGAAAGTGGATCAAGGCACTTTTTTAAGAAGATGTTAGTGCTTGCTGGAGGCACAGAGGTAGATTTCAAATTTCTTGTAATGGTCTTAAAATCCCCAAATATGCACAACCCAAGTCATGTTTTCAGTATAATGCAAATAACACCTCACAAAAATTGGTAAAACAGGATATTCAAGTATCTTTCATATTAAAAAAACATATCCAAAAGCCAATTTCAGCCTGTCAAGAAGTTAGGTAAGACTTGTGCTTCTGTATTTAAGTTCAAATTATTTCAGGTAAAATCCTACTTTTTCAGTTTCAAGTGCTTTAATGTAAGCTATATGCAATGTTACTTTACATTAAAAGTTTTTTCTTACATATTCTATTGTCCAAAATTTAACCTATGTTCAAATGGAATTGAATATACAGAATTTCAGCAAAGAAAACACTTTTGAATATCATTAATATTTTTAAAAATATTTTCAAGGTGATTTTATTATAAAAAAATCATGTTTTAGAGTCTTGTGGTTATTAAAAAAAATTCTTACTGCCTTGTTATAATTTTAATTTAGCTGCATGTTATTCGCAGAATCTCTTACCAAAGGATAGAGGTGTGACCCAGGCAATTGGGATACAGTGTGCTTTAGTTAAATTGCTTGCATTTATTGAGCTGCTTAACAGCAACAGAACAAATTGCTGTGGTTTAACTCAGCAAGCCACAGCCCTTTGTTCACTTTCACCACACTCTGAGGGATGAGGGGGGGGAAGCAGAAAGGAAAAGAAAGGTAGACATTGTACATTGTGGTAAAAATTATTTATTGAAGCAGAAAATGAAGAGAGAAATAACAGTGATGATAATAATACCTATACATACTTACAAAACAAGTTATATACAAGGCAATTGCTCACCACCCACCAACCNATGAGGAAAGTGATCTTCCCCATCAACTCTGCTCTGATAAGACCACATCTGGGGTACTGTGTCCAGTTCTTGTATCTCCAGTTCAAGAAAGACAGGGAAAGACTGGTTGGAGTCCAACAGAGGACTACAGAGATTATTAAGGGCCTGGAGCATCACTCTTAACAATGAAAGGCTGAGAGGCCTGGGACCCTTAATCATGTAGAAGAGAAGGCATAGAGGGGATCTCATCACTGTTTATAAACACCTAAATTGCAGGAGCCAAGTCGATATGGGTGGACAGGGGTGAGAAACAATAGAAGGGGCAATGGGCAGAAATTGTAACGTGGAAAGTTTCGCACTAATACAAGGAAGAACTTCACTNTTAAGCAGTGGTTGTTCCTCTGAAAAGCTCCTCATAGTTCATAGTTTTTTCTCATGATGCTGTGTGGAACAGAACACCCCTTCGGCCAGTTTAGGTCACCCATCTGGTTCTGTACCTTCCCAGTTCCTTATGCCCCAAGCCCCATCACTAGTATTTCCACAGTATTTTTAAAATGTATTAATAAATATAAAATATATTCATATATTTGTAGGCCTGTGCTTAGTGGTGTTCCTCAGGGGCTGGTGCTGGTCTGGTCCTGTTCAACATCTTTGTCAGTGACCTTGATGAGGGGATAGAGTCTACTTTTAGCAAGTTTGTTGATGATACAAAGCTGGGAGGAATGGCTGACACGCCTGAAGGCTGTGCTGCCATTCAGCGAGACCTGGACAGGATGGAGAGTTGGGCAGAAAGGAGTCAGATGAGGTTTAACAAGAGCAAGTGTAGAGTCTTGCGCCTAGGGAGGAATAACTGCATGCACTTGTACAGGTTGGGGGATGAGCTGCTGGAGAGGAGCTCTGAGGAGAGGGACCTGGGTGTCCTGGTGAATGACTGGTTGACTGTGAGCCAGCAGTGTGCTCTGGTGGCCAAGGATCCTGGGGTGCATTAAAATGAGCATGGCCAGCAGGATGAGGAAAGTGATCTTCCCCATCAACTCTGCTCTGATAAGACCACATCTGGGGTACTGTGTCCAGTTCTTGTATCTCCAGTTCAAGAAAGACAGGGAAAGACTGGTTGGAGTCCAACAGAGGACTACAGAGATTATTAAGGGCCTGGAGCATCACTCTTAACAATGAAAGGCTGAGAGGCCTGGGACCCTTAATCATGTAGAAGAGAAGGCATAGAGGGGATCTCATCACTGTTTATAAACACCTAAATTGCAGGAGCCAAGTCGATATGGGTGGACAGGGGTGAGAAACAATAGAAGGGGCAATGGGCAGAAATTGTAACGTGGAAAGTTTCGCACTAATACAAGGAAGAACTTCACTGTCAGAGTGATGAACAGGCTGCTCAAATATGTTGTGTAGTCTCCTTCTATGGAACTATTCAAGATCCACCTGGATACCTACCTGTGTAACTTGTAGTAGGGAACTTGCTCTAGCAGGGGGATAGAACTTGATCTCCAGAGGTCCCTTCCAATCCCTACAATTCTGTGATTCTGTAATATCTAGGATAGTTCCCTCCAGCTGGAATGATCCATCTCAGCCTAGGTGGAAACAGTTTTGGTCCATATCATGGCAGCCAGACTCTTGAGCATAAAACCATGGCAGAGGATGTAGGGTAATGAAGATGTTGAAAACATGGAAAGCACACGGAAGTAATGAAACCAGTGCTGTTAATACATCATCAGTGTCAAGAACATTCAAATATAATTTACTCTATCTTCAAAAGGAGAATAAAATGTAAAGAATTATTTATATTGAGTTAATAAAATGATGCCATAAATTTATGTAAGCTTTCATTTAAGATCATCTGACGTTTAAAATCAAGTGGTAGACATTTGTGCTCACACATCTGCTCTTGATCTTTTCATCATCATCATTATTGTAATTTCAGTTGAACATAATTACTCTTTATGTAAATTTAAATATAACACATAATGGTATTTTAACAACTGATGAGAACTAAATGCTTATTTTCAACAGCTTACGTTAAATAGGAAAGTGTGAACAAACAAGAATAATGAGAAAGTTAACACAAATAAATGAAAGGTGACACACATTGGACAGCACATTCGAAGAGCCCAGGATGGGCTGTAGTCTGGTGGCTGGGGAACAGCCCTGGTGAAAAGGACCTGGAGGTCCTGGTGGGCCTAGCCTAGTGGCTAGATCTTTTCACCCTGGAGAAGGGAAATCTCATATAAACTGTATCATAGGATTTCAGTGCTTAAATGGAGGCTACAAAGATTGAAATCTCAAGTTGCACAAGGAGAGTTTTAATCTTGATAATAAGAAAGACATTTTTTACAATTGAACAAGAAATTACTGGAATACTGTACCCAGGGACATGGTGGAGTCCCCATCACCAGAGGTTTTCAAGATGTGACTGGATAGGATCCTACATAAATCCATGTAGGTTCTCCTTTCCTTGTAATTTTGGACCAAGTGAACTTCTTCCTTTCAACCTGGAATGTACTGTGAGTCTGTGATTGTTTTGACTAATCTCATCAAGCCAAACTTAAAAGTTTAGGGATCAGCTCTGTTTTCAAGTATTTTCACTGAAAATGCAAAAATCTAAAAATGATAAATGACGTGCCAGAATCCTGAAGAAATCAAGGATGGCCATATGAGTGACTCTTTTCAAAAATCAGTCTGCTGCAAACAGGGCAATAAAGTGTAAGGAATAAAATAAGCATTACAGTTGTAGCTTCCACAGGTAGATGTTTGTAGTCACAGCTTAACAAAAATAACCAGTTTTGCTAAGTATAAAACAGTGCTGCTGCTTGAAGGATGCAGATCTGTTTGCAGCAGTGAAGACTTTCCATACTCCTGTGCTAATGGAAATTGCATGACATTCTGCCACTGCAGTGGAAGAGGCTATTGGTTCTACAAAAGTTAGTGAATCATAAAATCACAGAATCATAGGTGTTGGAAGGGACCTCAAGAGATCACTGAGTCCAACACCCCTGCCAAAGCAGGTTCCCTACATCAGGGCAGTGGGCCACTTTGTGGAGATATTTTCCATTCCTTACATCTTAGAAACAATTTTTATTTGATTCCTGCTTTTTTAGTGTCTGAGGTGAAACTGAGAAAAAACAAATAGCTCAATCGTGGAACGTTTTGCATGGCCTCTATGGAAACAAGCAATTTATTTCAGGGTATTTGTCTTGTAATAAAGAGTTTGACTAACACTTTTTTGTTTTGTTCTGCTTTGTATTGTTTTGTTTTGCAGATAAAGTATTCTAGCCATACTCCACAAAAGCATGTAAGATGGATTTCTGAGAAATACATCTACAGTCCTGAATATTTTGGAAACAGAATATAGTAAGGAAAAGATTAACCTTTGTCTTTATCTGCACCACAGAGTATTGCAAAGGCAGTAATTTCTGAGAAATGTGAATCTCATACTGCACTGGGTGCAAGGAAGTCTGCTGACTGACAACATGTATAAAAAAAAAAATTCCTTGCAAGATAGCACAAGCACTACCAGAGTGTAAAATAAGTTAAAATATGACTTTTCACTTATTTCCCATCCCCAGCTTTTTAACAGATGCAGAGGGGCACATTCTGAATATGCACTAATCTCAGTGCATGGAGAATAACAAAATTTATGCCTCTTCATGCTGGGGTACAGGTCCCGAGTCCTGCAGTCAGAGCCACGCAGGCAGAGAACACGTGGAGTAATCAGAAGACTCTAATTGGAGTTCATCCTCCAGAGCATGCACTAACCATACATTAACCCATGTGGGTCTGTATGCTCACCTGTTTTCTTCTAACAGGACCAAGTCTGCTGAGCACATAACTAAACTGAATGGATGATGGAAGAGGTTCTTAAGACCCTTGAGTTGCGTGTACAGCCTCTTTATTCGCTTACTTACACATTTATTTAGTTTGGTAGGATTTATGAGTAAATTTTACTGGGGTCATTCCATTACCTAGTGCACTACATATTGAAAATGCAGCTCCTCTATTGCATTCCTGTTCATTTACTTGTTTGATTGTGTTTGATAGTGTACACCATAATGGGCAAGTAAGTTATGGATGTTGTTTTATTCCAAAGGTATCTAAACTTTAGAAACAGGCCACTTTCCATCCAGTCATAGTTTTTTAATGGAAACCAGAATGGAAAAAATATGATCCATATCTCAGACATTATTTTATAATATTTATTAATTGTATTTTAATATTAAAAATCCATTGGTTTCTATGAAATACA
>VXAB01013797.1:0-12689 GCA_013399175.1 Odontophorus gujanensis
GGAATGGGGCGCGTGGCATCTCCGCCGGGCTCAGTGACACCGCGCGGGGTGGAGGGACATGGGGGACACCTGCGGGGACGGAGCGCTGGGGCAGATGCAGCTTTCTGAGTACCGTGGGCGGCAGTCACGGGAGTGTGTTGGGACTGGGTGCGCTGCGCTGCTCTGAGTTGCGGTGGGGTGGGGTGGGGAGGGATGGGGGTGGATGAGATGGGATGGATGGGATAGGATGGGATGGGACAGGACGGAACAGGACAGTTTGGAGGAGACAGGATGGATTGGGATGGGTTGGATGGGATGAAGTGGGATGGGTAAGATGGATTGCGATGAATAGGATGGGGATGATAGGATGGATGGGATGGGACTGGATGGATGAGGTAGGATGGGGTGGATGGGATGGTGTGGAGGAATGAATGGTATGGCTGGGATGAAATAGATAGGATGAGTCAGGACAGGACCTGATAGGACAGGTTGGAGGAGATAGGATGGAATGGTATGGGTTAAATGGGATGGGATGGATGAGGTGGGACAGAATGGGATAGATGGGGTAAATGGAATAAGATAAAATAGGATAGGACAGCACAAGGTGGGATGAATTAAACAGAAAAAGGATGGATGGGATGAAATATAAAGAGTGCAATGCTGTTGGAGCTGGGCACTTTCCCTTGGGCTCCATCCCTCTGGCTGCGGGCCAGGGGCATTGCTCACTCCCCCAGCTCCTTCCCAGATGCAGCAAGAGAGGGGTGATAGCCTTCCAACAGCATGAGCCTTCCCAAACCCCTTCACGCTGCCCACAGCCCAGGCAGAGAGTCCAGAGAGGTCCCTGACTGCTCACAGACCTCTGTCGGGACCAAGAGCCCCCTACGGCCCCAGCCTCACCGCCACACACACCACGTAATTAACAGTGTGTGAGCCCGGGGGAATTAGCAGAGCACTGTAGTTTGAGCTTCTAATCAAGAGTTTAATCACACAGCCTGGAAGCAGCGCGCAGCCCCGTTATTAATCTTTGCCCACCCGGGAACCTGGAGTGTAACTCTCAATTACTCAGCAGTACCCGCTCTGCTTTGGGGCTGCCCCGGGGCTGCTTGCTGGGCCAAGGGCGGAACGGCGCAGTGCTGCACTGCTCTGCCTGCTGGCACGAGCTCTGTGCCTGCAGCAAAACAGCCCTGGGCCCCATAGTGCTCCAGCCCCAGCTCTGCCTGTGCTCCCAGCCCACCCAGCACAGTGCTGTGTGGCAATGGGCTCTGCTGAGGCACGCAGTGCCTGCTGTGTCGCTGTTCCGCTGCCCCGTGCATCATTCGATGACATGTGTTCCATGGTTCTGAAGGGACGGGCTGATGTGGTTGCTGAGTCGCACTCCATCATATTTGAAAAGTTGTGTCTGTCAGGTGAGGTCCCCAGAGACTGGAAAACGGCAAAGATCACTCCTGTTTGTGAGAAAGGAAGGAAGGAAGGAAGACTCGGAGAACTCCAAGCCCGTGAGCCTCAGCTTTGTGCCTGGGAAGATTATGGAGCAGATCCTCCTGGATGATATGTTGACACACTCGAGTGACGATCAGGTGAGCTGAGACAGCCAGCATGGCTTTGCCAAGGGCAGATGGTGCCTGACCTGTCTGGTAGCCTCCTGTGATGGAGTGACAGCATCAGCGGACAAAGGAAGGGCAACTGATGGCATCTACCTGGACTTGTGCAAGGCCTTTGACGTAGTCCTGCACCGCATCTCTATCCCTAACTTGGAGGTATATATTTGAAGGTTGGATTATTTGGTGGATAAAGAGCTGATTGGATATCCACTGCCATAGGGCTGTGGTCAATGACTCCATGTCCAGGTGATGAGTGCTGTCCCACAGGGGTCCCACTTGGGACCAGTGCTCTTTAACACTATTATCAGTGTCATGGACAGTGGGAATGAGTGCACCCTCAGCGTGTTTGTGGATGACCGAGCTGAGTGGTGCAGCTGATACAACAGTAGGAAGGGATGCCATCCACAGGGACCTGGACAGGCTCCAGAAGTGGGCACATGAGAACCTAATGAAGTTCAGCAAGGGCAAGGTGTCGTACTTGGGTTGGGGCAATCCCAGGTGTGATTTGTGTGCATCCAGGCCCAGGACCCCCAGCATGGGAGGGATGTGGGGTGGGGCTGTTAGAGTGGGGCCAGAGGGGGCCACAAAGATGTTCAGCAGGCTGAAGCACCTCTCCTATGGAGACAGGCTGAGGGGGCTGGGGGTGTTCAGCATGAAGAGAAAGCTCCAGGGTGACATCACTGTGGTCTTTCAGTGCTTGAAGGAGCTTACAAGCAAGACGAGAGTGACTTTTCGCACAGTCTGACAGTGATAGGACAATAGGGAATGGTTTTAAACCGAAAGAGGGGAGATTAGGTGTGATGTTAGGGGTAAATTCTTTGCTCAGAGGGCAGTGAGGCGCTGGCGCTGCTGCCCAGAGCTGTGGGTGCCCATCCCTGGAGGTGCCCCAAGCCATGGAGGGGCACTGAGCAGCCTGAGCTGGGGGAGCAGCCAGCCCACAGCAAGGGGGTTTGGAGCTCGATGGATGATCTTGAAGATCTCCTCCAACCTAAGCCATTCTATACCACCATCACCCCTTGCATCCTCACCCCATGCCTGCTCTATCCATCCCACCATCCCTCAGTAATCCCACAGGTGGCAGCTCCATTTCCACCCAGATCCCTGTGGGGCCTGCCTGTGCTGGGGGTGCTGGACTGGGGTCCCACGGCCGCCCCCTGCAGTGCATAAACACGGGTGGGGGACGGCAAATGCAGCGTGCCCATGACTCAAGTGCCACGGAGCACCACATCCCTGCGTGCTTGCCATCACCATGGCAACCAGCAGGCAATCAGCAGTAATTGCGCTGCATGTCGGCCTGGCATCGGGGCCAAAAAAAGCCCATCCTCTCCATTCCGCTGGGCAGGAAAGAAATAGGGGGAGCATTTACCACCCCACATCTCTTTCTTGGTGTCACGGCCAGCAGCAGCAGGGAGTTGCTGGGATGGTTCCTGCTGGGTCACAGGGAGCTGGCTGCCATCTCCAGGCCATGGGGGTGACGAGGGCCTCAGGGCAGTGGGAGCTCTTGTTCTGCAGGGGAGATGTCCTCACTACAAAGCTGGACTGGGGGACATTGGGGATTATGTGCTGGCTCATGGCAGGGTGGGTTCTGAGCCGCTGGTGGCACGATCTGGTGGCCTTCTTTGGTGGAGTGATGGCTTTGGTAGACAAGGGAAGGGCAACTGATGCCATCTACCTGGGCTTGTGCAAGGCCTCTGACATGGTCCCATGCCACATCCTTGTCTCTAAGTTGGAGGGAGATGGCCTTGAAGGCTGGACTGCTCAAAGACAAATAATTGGTTGGATGGTGGTAGCCAGAGAGTTGTGGCCAATGGCTCTATGTCCAGGTGGAGGCTGGTGACAAATGGTGATCCCCAGGGACCACTGCTCTTGAACATCTTTATCAGCAACATAGTGAGTGGGATCGAGCGCACCCTCAGCACTTCTGCGGATGACACCAAGCAGAGCCATGCAGTTGGTACATGCAAGGCCAGGTTGGATGGGGCCTGGGCAGCCTGAGAACTGGATCCCCTCCAACCTAAACCATTCCATGACTTTGCTGGGAAGGGAGCCCTGCGGATGAGGTGCAGGCAGCCCACTTGTCAGCACGCTGTTCAGAGGCACCATGAGCACAGCTAGCTCTGCACCTGGCACCATGCTGCCGTGCTCCTGCTGCCGGGTGCTGGAGCAGAGGCTACGTACAGCTCATCCCCACCTGCTGTCTGCAGCTATCTCTTTTAGGGCAGGGTGATGCAGAACAACTGCCACCAGAATGAGGTGCACATCATTGCAGCCAGCAAATGCCACCCCAGCATGTCCCCAGGCACTGTCACCTTCCCTGCAGGACAGCAGGGCTGCATCCCACTGCCTGTGCGCCCGTGGCCCAGCACGCAGCCATCTTAGAGATGGCTCCGATTTTAATAATTAATCCCTGCTAACGACAGCACTTTCCCCAAATAAAACATTTAAAGTGCTGCGTGTGCAAGGCGTGCTGCCGCAGCGGGACACCCAGGGGCTGTGCTGCAGCCTGGCGGATGGGCACGGCACGGCATCCTGCCACCATGGGGAAACTGAGGCAGCACTGCCGGGAGCCAGGGCTAAAAATACATTCCTGAAAGTGGCTGGTACAGGTGTAGGGTGCGGGGGAGAGATGGACAGCTTCACTAATAGGAGGCGATGTGGCCCCAGGCCCTGGTGCTGCCTCATAAGCAGCTGGGGGGGTTGGTTCCTACTGGTGCTGGCTGTGGGACACGCGTGGGCAGCCCCTGCTCTGTGGGGTATCACTGCTGTCCCCTTCTGGGCCCCGTGTTCCCCATCTGCCAGGGAGCGAGAGCACAATGTGGGTCAGAGCCACAATGCCCCATGCCCGTGTCCTAGGATGCCAGGGGCACCATGTCCCCATGTCCACACACCAAAACCTGCCTGCACTCTGAGTGCATCCCCACTGCACATCCCAGGGCAGCAGCTGCCAGGGCTGTGTTTTGCCACAGCAGATAGCATGTCATTTTGCATCCAACATCCCCTCCACTGCCTGGTGAGCAGCACAAGGATGAGGCTGAGTTGGGTTTTTACAACAATCCTTGTGCTTGGTGCCAGCATCACCTCCTGGGCACCCAAGTCCCCACTCAATGTCCCCCAGGGACACCGAGTGGTCCACACAGAGTGAGCACTGGAGTGAGCACCAGTCTGCAGGTGCCCTCCCATGGCTGCACAGGAGCAGTGGGTGATCCCATCCCTGATCTCAGCACCTGCCCCGGATTCACACAGCACACAGCACCAGATGATGAAAAATAACATTTGGTTTTTATCAGTGATTCAACCCCAAAACACTGAATTTTCCCAGGGAGGCCCAGAAACCCCTTGGGACACATGGATAGCTCAGGGTTCCCCACATCATGTGCTGGGGCTGAGAAAAGGGCTCACAGAACCCTCCGGGTGCAGGATGAGTCCCACCGCACCCGGTCAGTGTGGGGCAAAGGGGTGGACCCCATGGGACATGAAACAGTCCCAGTGCATGGCCCGGGACAGCACCCACAGCACCCAGCACCCAGCCCATAGGGTGGGTGCCCTATGGCACCAGACTATGCCCCACAGTCCCCCTTGGGGGAACGCACCCATGGTGCAGAGCACCCCATCAGCACACAGCCACGTCCTCATCCTCTTCATCCTCCTTATCTTCTTCATCCTCCTCATCCTCTTCATCCTCAATGTCAGGCAGCTGTTCCCGGGGGGCGGGGGGGAAAGGGGGACCACCCACCAGGTTGATGTAAGTGACAGCCAGGTTGACGTAGCGCTCACCTTCCAACGAGGCCAGCACATGCTCCAGCTCGGATACCAGCCCTGAGAAGGACGGCCGCTCCTCGGGTGTGGGTGCCCAGCAGCTGAGCATCACCCCATACCTGTCCCAACAACACATCAGCGTCAGCATTGCCTGGGGAAGGATCCCACTGCACCACCAGCCCCTGGCCCCACTCACAGCGTGTCGGGGCAAGGCTGGGGCTGCGGCAGGCGCCGGCCCCGCAGCAGGTAGCGGGCCATGTCATAGGGGTCCACCTCAGGGTATGGTGATGCACCCCGCGTCAGCAGCTCCCACATGAGCACCCCGAAGGACCACTGTAAACGGAGAGCCACACTGGGGTGGGGGAACAGGGATGGGGACAAGGGATGGGGATGAGGGCAGGGAGGTGTACCTACCACATCTGACTTGGTAGTGAATTTTTGGGTCTGTAGGCTCTCCAGCGCCATCCACTTGACGGGAAGCTTGGCGTGCCGGTGCTGCCGGATGCTGTAGTACTCCTTGCCAAACACATCCCGCGCCAGCCCGAAGTCAGCCACCTTCACCGTCAGCGTCTCGTCCAGCCTGTGGGTACGGGGTCAGGGCCGGCAGCCCATCAGGACACTAGGGATGGGGGGACCCCGAAACCAGCCACACTCACATGCAGTTCCTGGCTGCCAGGTCCCGGTGCACAAATTTTTTCTGGGCCAAGTACTCCATGCCCAAGGCCACCTGGAGCCCGAAGCCGATGAGGTCCTTCACTGTGGGGCTCTGCAGGGCAGGAGTGGTGAGCAGGGCGAGCTCAGTTCCCACCACTCACCATGTCCCCCAAAGCATCCCGTACCCGCTCCTGGGCGCGGATGAAGTGTCGCAGGTCCCCATGGCGCATGTAGGGCAGGACAACGAGGGGTAGCCCATGGCGGGGCAGGCAGACCCCCAGCAGCGAGAGCACCTGCGGGTGGTGGAAGCTCTTCATCAGGATGCCCTCGCGCAGGAACTCCTCCACCTCCTCCAGGTCTGTGATACCTGTGGGGAGCCGAGCCGTGGGGCTGTGTGCCGTGGGGCCACAGTGCCGTGAGGGTGTGTGCTGTGAGGCTGGGGCACGGGTGCTCACTCACGGTGCAGGGACTTGACAGCGCAGTGCAGGTCGCCCAGCAGCGGGTCCATGTAGGTGCCGTGGTACACGCTGCCGAAGTGCCCTGTGGGGACAGGTGGCAGTGAGACGTGGAGCCAGAGGGCGATGCTATGGCCAAGAGCCCCAGGGTGCGTTGTCACCTCTGCCAATGACCCGGCTGCGGTGGGTGATGAGTCGCTCCTCGGGGATGAGAATGTCCTTCACCTCCTCCAGCAGCTCTGGCCGCAGGTCCTCCAGGCAGCAGGACGTGGCCCTGAGCAGCGGCACCGGGGAACCACCGCCCGCAGCACCAGCTCCAGCACTGGCACCGGCAAAGCGCGCATGGGGCCTGGCCAGGCCAGGGCTGTCTGCAGCGGGCAGCACTGCCAGCAAGGGGAGAGGCACCTTCAGGCACTGGGGTGGCATGGCCCTGCCACCCCAACCCCATCCAGCCCTGCTTACCCTGCACTTCCCTGTAGTCAACATTGGGGCGCTGGATGGTGATGGGGTGCTCGTTCCGCACAGGGTGCACCAGCAGCTCCAGGTTCTCTGTCCCTGCAGGTGGGAGAACATGGTAGGGGTGACCCTGGGACAAATGAGCATGAGGTTGGCACATTGGATGCGGGGTGGCACCGTGAGCACAGGGTAAAACCATAGGCATAGGGTAGCACCACAGGCACAGTAAAGCACCACAGACATGCGATGGCTGTGGGGTACCTGGCGAGTGGTAGCACTCACCCCTCCTCTTCCTCCAGTGCCAGCGGAGCAGCACGGCAGCCAGGATGCAGCAGACCAGGAAGGTGACACCAGTGCCCAGGGCCAGGCTGGCAGCCATGTCCAGCGAGGAGGCGGACAGCACCCAGCCCAGTGCCTGGCAGGCACCATTCACGCAGATCTGGGGGAGTGGGGGCTCAGTGGGGCCAGGGGTACCAGGGCCAGGGGTGCTCTGGGGGGTGCCTACCTGCACAGGTGCCCCAGCTGGGGGCAGGTCCATGTCACGAGGCACGCGGCACGTCACCTCGTTCTTCAGCACATTGGGGTGGCAGTCCCGGCCTCCCACTGTCATGGTGATGTTCATGCATCCGGCCACAGAGTCCAGTCCCCATTGCTGTGGGGACAGATGGCCCTGAAGCTGGCCGGCCCCACTGCAACCCCCCCCAGCACACCTTGCTCCCCCACATACTTGCACCTCAATCTTGTCATCGCCGGGTTTGAGGCGGTACCACTCGCCCTGCTGCCCGAAGGGGTACACCTGGGGCTGGGGGAAGTAGCGCAGGTGGAAGAGCCAGCGGCCAGCAGCCCCATCCAGCAGCACACTCAGGTTCCCAGGCACCGGCTTGGTCTCGATGGGGAAGGCCGGGCTGCGGCACAGCAGCCAGTCAGGCGACTGCGGGTCCTCACACTCCTGTGGGTGGCCATGGGGCTGTTGGCATGGCTCTGGGGACAGTCCCAGGGTGACAGCCCCCTGCCCCAATGCTCACAGTGGCTTCGGTCCTCCTGCTGCCACGATCTTCAAACTGGATCTTGGCACGATAGACTGAGTCCAGGTGGGTGCCGATGAGAGTGAGCATCGAGCCCCTGCAGCAGGATGTGGTCAGGGCACCAGGTGCATGCAGTCCCCAGCACCTCAGCCCGGGGAAGACAGGTGTCCCCACACGCTCACCCATAGCTGCAGTTGGGGACGATAGCCAAAACAGAGGGGTCGGGGCGGTACTCGAAGGACAGTGGGGCCAGGAACTCCTCGCCATCGATCCATAGGGTCACAGAGGCTGCGCCCAGGCTGTTGGCAGCAGGAACCATACACCGGATCTCCCCATCACCTTGGCTGGGGACACAGCACAGGAGCTGGAGGGGACAGTGGAACCACAAGGGCATCCCCGTGCCCATACCTGTGCCAGCAGACACTGTGGTGTTGGCTGGGCCATACCTGGGCTGCCCATCCAGGGGACACTCGGAACCATTGATTGTCACCCGCCAGCTGCTCCCCGCTGAGAGGTGGCTGCCATAGAGGGACATAAGGGTGCCACCACTCTGGGGACCAAAGCTGGGGTGCAGGGTGCTGATGCGGGGTTCCTAGGCAGAGATGGGGATGGCAGGGCAGGCAGTGAGCCGACACCACACCCAGCCCAGCGCCAAACCCAAGATACCCGGGGGCTGGTGTCACTGCCAGCAAAGGGACATTACCACAAAGATGAAGCCACTGAGGGTGGTGGATCCCCAGACATGGAAACTCAAGATCCTGGTGGACTCGGTCACATTGAGCATCACATCAGCTGGTCCCGCCACCGCTGCTGGCTCCCCTGGCTCCAGCACGCACACCAGCACATCCACAAAGTCCTTGCGGCGGAACGTGGGCAGCGGCCTGAGGGGGGACAGGGCTCAGCGGTGGGACAGGAAGGACGTCCCCGCTGTGCCCCCCAGCACCTCACTTGTAGCCCTCGCTCTCGTCCAGCAGCACAGTGCAGCTTCGCCCTCCCACCACCACCCGGTACGAGTTAGTGGGGCTGTGGCGGGCGGAGGGGCCTGGAGGGGAGTGGAAGGTCATCCCGCAGAGTGTCACTCGTGTTTGGCCCCGCAGCGGTGCACTCCTGGGGTGGAACTGTGGGACAGGTGGTGATGGCCACGGGGAGCTCCACCAGTGGGTGAGACTCCCAGCCCAGAGAGGAGGTCCCATTACACGTCACCCCATGTGCCACCTCCCTCTCTGCCCCCCCCCCCATNCCCACCGGCGCAGACCTACTTCAGTGAGGACAGGCGGGCAGCTGTCCTGTACCCAGAGGCCATCACACTCGTGTTGCCGCGTGCAGCCGTACCCGCACCAGCCACAGCCCATGAAGCGCTCGGCACGCAGGCAGCGGTCACAGGTCGAGAAGTGTCGGCAGCCAGGGCCGGTGACATTCACACGCCACACCTGGCGATGCAGATCAGGGCTGAGTGGGGGGGCTCTGTGGCCCCACACCCTGCCCCGCTGCACGGCTTACCTTGGTGCCAGCAGCAAAGAGTAGTGAGTGTCCCTGCAGCCCTGTGGTGTGCTGCACCGACTCCGGCTCCCCCAGAGAGAAGTTGGCCAAGGCAACCACGTAGGAGCTGGAGCGCTGCAGTACCATCTGCAGCAGGGCAGGCATCAGCTGAGCACACTGGGAACCTGCCCAGCACTACATGCTCTGCTCGGCACCCTGCAACCTGCCTGGCCACAGCCAGCACCCACCTGCAGGACGCGTCCCTGTGCTGTGCCCAGGTGGGCCACTGTGACATTCTGGAGGACGGTGACAAAGATGGAGGTGAGGAGGATTCCGGACAGGCGCCCATTGAACAAGTCCACCTTGTGTGAGGCAGCAGGCACCAGGGTGGGCTGGTCCCAGCAGCTGGTGTTGGTCACTGGTGCCGAGAGGTTCACCTGCAACCGAGCAGAAAGGGCATCTCAAAAACACCCCAGAGCTCCCCACACCTTTATGGGTGGGTGAGAGCCCAGGAGCAATCATGGCTCTGAGACGTGACAGATTTTGGGACCAGAGAGTTCAAGGATGTGTGTGCTGATCTCTCCTCTAGGCCGCAACAAACAGGGATTTTTGGGAGCATGACGCATCCAGGCCCCCCTGCCAGGACATCCCTGAGCAGTGTCAGATCCTGCCCTGCCCTCCCTCCCCATCTGTGTGCGGTTATGAGTTCTGGCACTGCAGGGCTGCTGTCCCAGTGCCCGCCCCAGAAACTTGGGGTAGTGGGAGGACTCGAAGCCCTGGTGTGCCCCTGGGGTCTTCCCCCACGTCCCCTCAGGAAACTCAGGGCTGTGATCCCCTTCCTGGCAGCATGATGCAGAGTGATGGTGAGCCGTCTGCTGCACACTGCCAGAAAAGGGAGGAGATCTGGTTGCGCCTCGCCCCAGCTGAGAACAGGCACGCTCATGCCATGTGTGCCAGCAGCTGCCCTGCCCTATCCTCGCAGTGCGGCTGTGCTGGGGCCCATCCCCAGGACGTGCTGTCCCTGCCCCGCGGCGCTGTGGGATCGGTGACTCTGCACACTTCCGCCTGCGGTTGGTTGGGCACACGGGGCGACGGCGATGGCGGAGCTGTGCAGAGGAACACGAGCCCATCCCCGCTGCAAAGAAACAGCTGAGGAGTGAGGCTGTACCCAGTGCCGTGCTGAGAGCAGCCCCAGTGGCTTGGACAGCAAGGACAAGGGGCAGGGTGCTTTGAGCCCCACCGGTGCACACTGCGCACCTGAGTCCCATGCAGGAAGAACAGACAGACCCTGCGGTGCCAGCACGGCCCCAAAACACAGTGACACCGGGCCCAGTGCCAGAGCCTGAGATAAGGCAAGGGGGGATGGGGGTAAGGCAGCAGCGGTGACTCACCACACCTGGGTGCCACTGCATCCCAGTGCAACCCGGCCCCAGCCCTGGCCCCGCGGCCCCGATTGACTCACGCTGTGCGGGCAGTACTGCTGCGGCTGGAAGAAACTGAGTCCTCGCTTCAGCGTCTGAGTGCCGGTGCCGCAGCACTTGTCCATGCCCTCCCGGATGGCCTGGTTGAGCAGGCGCAGGGGGAAGGCGCACACAGCTGAGTTGTCCTGCGGCACACGGCTCTCCGGATGGCTCTCGGCGAAGGCGCCGAACAGTACCATCTCAGTGCTGTCGATGCCGAGGTCGCGGGCCAGGCGAGCGCCAGGCTGGGCAGCGTGGGCAGCTTGCAGCACGTTGTAGGCCACGTCGCGCTCCGTCTCCTCCTCGGCCCCACGCCGCCGCCGCTTGGACTCATAGCGGCAGTCAAGGACGATCTCACGGTAGTGCCGCAGGTCGGGCTCGTGGGCGCTGAGCCGCACCAGGCGCGTGTGGAACGTGGAAGAGCCAGGGAACTCCGGCTGCACTGTCACCAAGTAGACGTGGTCCCCATTGGTGAAGGAGTGCACGTAGTGGATGGGGTAGATGTCCTGGTAGTGCGGCAGCACCGTCAGCGGCTGGAAGGGGTCGGCGAAGCCATCCCGTGTGCCCTTCAGCCTGCGCACCGACACCGAATGCGGGCTGTAGCGTGCCACCACGCTGCTGTTGACGGTGGAGCCCACGTAGAAGGAGGCAGTGTAGTGGTCGGCCACCACGGTGGCGGTGCTGCCCAGGGGGCTGGCCACGCAGTCGGGACAGGACACGGGGCTGTTCGCCGTGGCGGAGTACAGGCAGCGGGTGGATGCGATGGTGACTCTGCTGCCCTGTACCTCCAGCTGGTGCAGGTAGCAGAGCCCGTGCCACGCCGTGCCACAGCTGTACAGCCACGGTTCCACCGGGTCCAGCAGCAGCAGCACATTGTCCACATCCTCGGGCCCCGAGGCATCAACAGTGGCTGGGCACAGGCGGCAGATCTCACACTGGGCACTGCCTGTGGGGCCGGTGATGAGGACAGAGCGGAGGTGCAGCTCGGGATCGACCACCAGGATGCGGTTGCGGATGGCCACGAAGATGGTGGCTGGGTCAGGGAAAACGACGACGTTCTGCACGGGGCCACCAGCATCGAAGCTGGGCAACACATAGGGCACCGAAAAGTTCCGGGTGGAGCTGAAAGGGATGCGGCGGCACTGCCAGGCAGCAGCCCGCAGCAGGAACAGGGCGAGGAGCAGCAGGAGGCACATGGGGCACCGCAGCTCCATGCTGCCTCCTGGACAGGGCTATTGATGGTGCTCAGCACCAGGAGGGGCCAGGACGGGGAGGACAGGTCACCATCACATCTGCAGAAGTAACAGGGGAAAGGCTTTACCCACGGCACTGAGCCGAGGATGTGGAGATATGCCGTGCGTTCCCCATGGCTGCGTGCCAGGTGCTAACGTGGGGATGGCTGGCACCACTCTCTTCCCACATCACTCTTCTTCCCAAGTCCCATGGGCCTGTGGCGGGGGACAAATCCCACCCGACATAGCCTCTCCGAGCCCTTCCTGGAGACGGAGACCCGACGGGGGGCTCCTCGTGTTCAGCAGGGCAGGGCTGGGGGCCGCTGCCAGCCCTGCGGGGACAGCTTGGGGACCTGAGAGGAGCCCTCGGCCACCCTCCGCCACAGGGACCGCCAAGCAGCCCCGAGGCCGTTCCCCACCCTGCCCCGAAGGGCCCCGTCCCGCTCCGGTCGTCCCTGCCCGCCCCTCCCAGCGCCTGTCCCGTGCCAAACCGCACCCTGTCCGGTACCGAGCCGTGCCCGGCCGGGTGCTCACCTGATCGCTGCGGGCCGCGCCGAGTCCTACCGTATCGTGCCGTGCCGTGCCGTGCCGC
>VXAB01013799.1:0-99343 GCA_013399175.1 Odontophorus gujanensis
CTTTTAAAACATCTCAGGGAACATGATAGGGACCAATGTCTGATAGAATCCCATGTGTTTTGTAAAAGTACAACCATTGAGAAAAAAATGTTAACAGTGAGTCAGTCAGTCAATTAATCTTGCAGATGGTTGGAAATTATTTGATTTGGCGAGATGAGAGAAGATCACAAGGTATTCTGTAGGGACCTAATAAAGATGTGTTAGTGAGAAGTATAACATCTAGAAATTGGTACTGGCTGATATTCAGGAGCAACAACTGAAAGAAATAGTTTCAGCCCCATGAATTTGCTAACTCAATTTGCTTTTAGAGCCAATACATCTGTGGTATTTTTTATTTAATGGAAGTCTACATATCCTGTCTATGAGGTTTGTATGCTCCCTGAACTTACAAACTTACACTGAAGTTCATACTGTTTAATGACTTCACTATTATCCCCATGGCAGGGATATATGGCAGGACTATATGCTTTTTCATGAAGTCTGTGGACGGCACTAGATTAGGAGGAACAACCAAGTTGGTTCCTGCACAGAAGATTCAGAGCAGGTGGATCCAGGATGAGCCAAATTCATAACAGATGTGCTGAACAACAGGGGAAAAAAGGCTGTGGGCACAATTTGGAACATGGGAAATTCAAATCAGATATAAGGAAAATATTTTTATTATAAGGGTAGTCAAACACTGGAATGTGGGATCTCCAGCCTTGGAGCTGTTGAATACTTGGTCCAGAGGTCTCCTTCAACCTAAATTATTCTGTGATTCTGTAATTCTAATTGATTTCAAATCTCTTCACCACTAGTAGTCAGGAACCTTCCTTTGAAGCATCTAACATCCAACTGTGTAAGAGATGGGATACCAATTGCTTACACATCTTTAGATCCCAAAGCCTGTTCTAAATCAGTGAGTAGCAGCAAAGGCATGCTAGCAGTTTGTCTGCATGTCCCAGAAAGACTGATGTGTGAGGTGCCTGTGGCTGAGCATGAACAAGCCCATGTGGAGTAGCGCACTGACTGTAAGGTAGCTTTAAAGCTTACCTGAAAAGACAATTAAGACTTAGCCCTAAGGCATCTTTTGTCCAATCCAGTGTGGCTGTTTCTGTTTGTTTATCAGAAAAAAACTATTTTTGAGGGATTTTTAAACAAACAACAAGGTATCTTCAAAAACAGGAAAGAAGTAAGATGTACAAAGAAATGCAGTCATTCACCGTTTTGTCTGGATATCATTTGATGGCCCTTCTTTGGTGAATCTACCTTTTTATGGCCTCTTAATTTGAAAAGGTATTCATCATACTATGGAAAATTACATATATTTCTCAAAAGTATTCAGAGCAAAGATAGAAATGGTTGAGCTTATTAAGATATTTTTATATATACATGAATATATATATATGTATATATATATAAACAAGTTCTTTGAAGGTGGTGTTTTTCATATGCTGTGCTGACACTTAAAATGTGATATAGATGCATCAATCTGGAGAGGAAATTTAATGATTTAACATTAATTCCTAAATTCTTGATAATATTTCCTTATACTTTTATGAGCTCATTTCTACTGATATGCTATTCTTCATCTATATGAGTTCCTGTAGGACGAAGTTCAAAAAGTTTCTCTCTGTAAGAATACAGGTTAATAGTTGAAGAGTGAAATTTATTGAAGTTTGCTTTGCAAGGAATGGCAGGTTAGAACGCTAATGAACTAAGAAGGGCTATAAGCAGAGAGGAGGAATATAGACCCGTACAATGCAAAGACATATTCTTGTTGAGTACAAAAAAAAACCGTGCAATTGTTTGACGTCTTCCATAACTTGATGAGTCAATAGCATGTTGCAAGTTCTATTCCAATAGAAAGCATTGTAGTCACTAATGAAATAGAAGGAAAAGGAATCTAGAAGATTAAGAAATGAAAACAAAAAGAGGTTAGATTTTTAATATGTAGACTGATGTCTGTAGGGAGAATAATTCAAAAAAAAAACTATTCACCTTTGTGGAATATTTAAAATATGTAGGGTTAAAATATTCCAATTTGTGCCTGAAGATCAAAGTAACTATCTGCTTGCAGTGCAATATCGATACATAAACACTGTGATTGTGGGAACAGGTAGCCAAATCACATACTGAAGGGTTCGAATCTTCTGTATATCATGATGACAAAAAACAGCTACCAAATTGCACACATATCCAAACATTTCTGCTAAAGAAATGTCTATGAAGGTTATGCCTATGAAGAATTTTTGAGAAGACAAAAAAAGAGGAGGTGATTTGGTGGTTCTGTTATATAAAAAGCTGCTGAGAGCAGAAAACCATTACTGTAATTTATTAATTCTCCCTTGTCTTTGTACCTGTAAGATAAGAACACACTCTAGGAGACATGAAAATATGTATTCCATTTGGGTTACACTTTGGCCTCTCTTTTATACAGACTTTTAACAAATGAAAAATTAAACCTGCACACCACAGTTGTTTACATTTTTAGTGTCTGAGAAAATATTATTTAAGGATGTATCTTATCTAATATTGGACAGCCCATCAGTGACCTTTCTTCCTTCCACCATATTTTCGAAATCCCTTTCTTTTATTTTTTATGCCATTGTCTACACGGAAGGAAAAGTTGACATAACTGTTTGTTCAGTGTTGAGATGAGAGACTAAAAAGATGGAGGGAGGCCAGACCGTATCTTGAATTGGCTTGTGGTAGGCTACAAGAACAGTGGAGCCATCACTTCTTGAAGATAGATAGTGAAAAAGATGAAGGACAAGAGACTCTGGTTGAAGGGGGGAATTATATTAGAAAAGAAAATCCTGTAACAGAAATTGCAATCAAAATCTAGAACAGGTTCTTTCATAAAGGTTGTGATACCTCCATCCTTGAAGATTCTCAGAATTTGACTGCCTAAAGTCTTGAGCAATCACATCTAACCTATAGCTGACTTCAAACAGGATATTAGATTATGACCTCCAGAGGTGCCTTACATCCTATATAATTCTCTGGTTCTAGTATGTACCTGAAGGAGAAACCCTCGCATGTGATTGCCTTCACAAATTAATAGTGTCCACAAGATGAAAATAGGGGACATACCTGAGGCCTAGTTCTGGCAGCAGTTACATTAATCACTGCACTTAATCACCAGACTCTGCCTTTTCCATAGCTTTTTCATTAATGTGTGCAGCGTAGGATTCTGACTTTTTGCCATGGCCATGGTTAGCAATATTTGAAAAGTGATAATCAAAAAATGAACTATCTCCAGTGGGAAAGAAGAGTACTCTCCTTGCTGTTTGTCTTCAGGTTAATTTTGTTTATTTTTAATAAAAACTTTTGAACACAGGGGAAAAAAACTAGTAATTTACCAAATGTATGGTCTGTCTTCTTAGTGAGTAAACTTCTTATAACCTCCTAGATCTTACATAAGAATATGCCTTTCTGATATTTCCTTTTATATCCTACTGATAACTTCATGATTTGCAAGGGCTCAGATGCAGGAAGATCTTATTAATAAGACTTCACAATAAACATCTAAAGTACTTTTGCTCATTTGAAGCAGTGTATGGCGCTAGTAGCAATAGCAAATTAGGAAATTTTACTCAGGTGTCGTAAGCCTACCATACAATCATAAAATTAATGTCTTCTGCCTAGGGTTCTCACTGGTATCAGGTTGAATTCAGCACAATGCTAAAAAAGAATTAAAACATCAAAATAGCAGCAAGTGTTCCACACGGAAATAAATTTTACAAAGAGCAAGAAAAATCTCAGTGCTCCTTCAGTCAAGGACAAGTTCTTACGCTCAGATACATAAGTACAAACCCCTATATTGAAATAAGGGCAAGATTGATTCACAGGCCCATAGGGGTATTTGTTTTACTCTGTAGTGGGATAGCACAGTCTTAAAGCAGTAAAAAAATGTGATCTCTGTAACATCTATCTGGCACAGAAATAGCTTTAGTTTTGTTCTGTTTTATCTTATGCAGTTATAACAGCTATGTCCCTTGTTCCCACCTCTACTGGTATACAGACAAGAATTTTTTTGTCTCCCTGACAAAGCCAGCCTCCCAGTCCCACACTTGCAGGAGAGGAGTCTCAAAAACTTGGGCACATATAGCAAGAGCTTATGACCACAGAAAAGAAAGAGGAAGTTCTGTTGTCACTCTTCCACTACTGGAAACCCATGAATAGTAGAGATGTTGGAAACTGGAAGCTGGAATAATATAATCACAGAATCATGGAATGGTTTGTGTTGGAGAGAACCTCAAAGCCCACCCAGCTCCAGCCCTGCCATGGGCAGGGCTGCCCCCACCAGCTCAGGCTGCCCAGGGCCCCATCTAACCTGGCCTTGAGCGCCTACAGGGATGGGGCACCACAGCTTCTCTGGGATTAGACACTTCATGCTATGCCTTCTGACACAGTCCTATCTACCCTTATGTCCCTGGATAACCACCTTAGCAGCCACAGGTACCACATGTAACAGCACAGCTCCTTCCAAGCACAGGGGACAGGAACAACCTCAAGCATGTCATTTTCTCCACAGCATAAAACCTCAGCAGAAGCAGAAGAGGTGATCAAGAGCTGAAGAAGAGGGAGGGTGCAAAGTGAATAAGACCAGAAAGGTAACCAGCTTAGGCAAAGGAATAACATTGTGATGTCAGTATCTGATTGCTGGAAGAGGAAGGCTGCCGATCTGTAGGAAGGCACAGGACCAGAGAGGCTGTGGGATGGAAAGAAAGATCAAGACTGACATGTCCATCATGAGGAAAAAGCATTTTTTGATTCCAGTTGTTAGAAATGGCTTAGTTAATCAGACCTCATTTTTATTTAAGCAACTGTTGACCACTCTTAGAAGTTCAAAACAGGAAAACTAAAGCAGCACTGAAGTAAGGCACACGAATGGGAGAGAAAAGTCACAGATTTGTTAGAGTAATGTGAAATACTCAGCACCTCTCATAGCTTTTCGCAACCAGGACATGATCTTCCACTTTTACCTTTGTCCATCAAAACTTATTTTTTAAAAAATCTAACATATATCCATGTTTTAACAAAGAAACAATAAAACAAAATCTTGAAAAAATATTATGGTAAAAGCCTTAATTTCCTGTATTTACGTATCTACTGATATTTCTCTACCTCTTGTACATATAATAAGGGCTCAGAGAAAACAGAAAACTTTAATGCAGGTTTCTGCTTAGAAAAATACTACAGCAGCAGAAACTTGTGAGAAGGTGTTTCATCTCCTTCCATATGCCTGAAGTACCAGTGAAAAGCCCTGGGAATCCTGGAGGCAAGATGTGGATGAAAGAAAAGGAAAATGAGATATGCTTCTGCTGCTCAAGATGTAAATTTTCTAAGATTAGTTTTTTCTATATAATATACTAGGGTTCTCCTTAGGCCACTCTGCCAGGTTAGCTTAACAACTCTGAATCAGGGAGGAACAACCAATTTCTTAGCCTTATATTTTCCCTAGACTGCTCCCCACATTTATCTGCATCTGCACAGAACTAGTGGGAAAGGAACCTCCTTTAAAAGAAAACAAGGGGCCAGCTCTGTTCCTAAATAAATCACTAAGAGTAATGACACTGACTCCAGTGGCCCCTTAATTATCAGGAAAGGGGAATTTTGAGGAGATGATTAATACCAGAGATCCCTGAGTGTTATTTAATTACTCTTAATGGTAATCACAGTCACTACACCGTTTTATTCTTCCATTCTACAGAATATATCAAACTCTTCACAGAACTGTGAGCACAGGAACAAAACACAAAACAAGTGTAAGGAGTTCTAATTAGTGAGCTGATGTCTCAATAACTCACCAGGCTGATAATTATCAGCCTTGTAATTTCCCTGCTTATTCTGTTATACTTCTCAAAAGGAGAAAAAAATAAAAAAAAGGACACAGTGTCCTTAAAACATATCATGGACAGATTCTGCCACACTTGCTTCTACTGAATAATATCATGCTCAATTAGCTCTTCATCCAAACTAACTGAGAAAAAAAAATTGTGTTTCTTACAAGTTAAGGGACTTCAATAAGGCACGACTCCCAAAGTGTACCACAGTATGAGTGGGAGTAGAACAAATCCAACTTAAACCTAAATCATCTTTGATGCTCTCATTCTGTGTGACAGCTGTGGTCCCACTGGACACACAGACATGTGATATGTAAATACAGATGTACCAGTGTGTGAACACCAGTTCTTGATTGCGTCCTATTGTAATGCCTGGCAGACAAGTATTGGTGTACTTCTTTGAGATGGTGGTAGGACTTAGTACTATTCAGAAGATCATTTCAACTCCTGCATGTCTAGTTTTACTTTGAGTGAAACAGTGACTTATTTCATACCATTTAAATCCCATTAAAGGCAAAATAATTTTTTCTAGCTCTGAGTAGTTTTAAGTCTGGAGAAAACTGGACCCTCAAAGTACAGTAATTCTTCTTCCTAGTTAGTTCTCTAATCCAGTATTATTCACTAGTTTAGAAGAATCCTGAATGTCCTGTTTTCATAGTCACAGAATCACAGAATGGTTTGGGTTGGAAGGCACCTCAGAGATGGTCTAGTTCTAACCCCAATGCCACAGAGTTCCCAATCACTGTATCAGGCACTAAATCAAGTTAAAGATAATGAAGATCATTTCTTCAGCATTACAAATAGGGCATTCAGAAGTTTCATTACAAATAAGCTCTCTGAGTGGTGAAATCCACAGATCCTCAATTTCTTTTTTAATCTGCACAAATAACTGCATATGTTTCAGGTAACAACTTGCAAATGTTTCTCCCCAGATATTCCCTCAGCTGGAAACAAAACTCCTCTATTTTTATTTTCAGCATCTTCACTAGGTGGGTTTTTTTGTGTGTTCTTTGTTCCTATTTTTTGTTTATGTTTGGTTGTTGTTTTTTATGTTCTGTTTTATTTTGGGAATTTTTAGTGGGAGCTTCAGAAATTATGCCATCGTTTTACAAATTAATCTTTAAAATTGTTTCCTCAAAGAATCCCTCTTTAGAGTTCTCACTGTTGCTCAGTTTCATTGTAATAATATCCTGAGTTTAATCTCCAGTTAGGCCTTGTCTTTTTATGTTTCAAGCTGTATCACTACTCTTTTCAATAGATTAGATAGTCAGAGGTAGGAAAATGTAGGGATAGAGACTTTCTGTTATTTGCTGCTATTCTGACAGTAGATAAAATTTGATTGCTTCCTTTCCCTTCATGGATTCTTGAAATATTTAGAATTTCTTCCTGTATTCTTACACATATTAAGAGCTAGACTATGCATGAAAGGTAATTTTTTCCTATTTCCCCTTTGGACCAAACAAACCCCATTTAGATTCATGCAGAGCACATTCCCAGAGAAGGTACAGAAAGACAAGAGATGTACCTCTGTAAAAGGAAACACTACAAAAACTGCCCAGATTGTCAAAGATATCCTTATTACTCCTACCATGTTCAAACATCTGCTCTTAAATGACAAATTTGGATGCCACTCTCGATCTGGATTGGGCCACTAAACCTCAGTTTAGTCTGGTGGTGCATTTCTACATTTCTACATCTCAAAATCCCAACAGTATTGGGATATAAGAAGCAAGGATAAGATTACAAATAAGGCAGGGATCCTAGTCAGTGGTCAGGAAAGACTCTATAAAAAACACTTCTGAAAGGCACTAAATCAGCAATGTCAGATTGCATTCTGTGTGACAAAAAGTGAGAATTTAGCTCTCTTCTGTTCTTTTTAGTAATTGTTCTGACTGTTACAGTGCATTCATCCATGGTCTGAAATGTGTATTCACAAATCAAGAAGGTACTGTCCTGGCACCCTTCTCAAAACCCAGAGATAAAGGGTGGCTCCTTTCCAGTAGTATCAAAAGTGACATTAAATGAGAATTCCACACAACTGGTAACAAACTATAGTTCAAATATAATTTTAGTGTTGTTGAAAGCATAATATCACACAAAGTTTGGTTTCCTGGGATGGACATGTAGATAATTATACCTATTATTTAAATAAATTGGAAGAATTTTTCCATCTGTCAAGTCATAACATTGCAAATCTGGCTCCCCAAAGTCCTCATACCCTCTATAAGATAGCTATGTCTGTGAAATTCACCAGTTTTGTATGTTAACAGAGTATGTATAATTCAGACAGAGTCAAAGTAATATAATGAACTTTCGACTTTGCTTAATCAGCTTCTTGGGGATCAGTGGTTTTTGACAAATTACAGATGCAAAGTTGTTTTGAGAACTCCAAGTGCAGCCTTCCACTTTGCAGAACAGATATACATTCATTTTGAGGGCAGAACATAGCAAGGCTATGAGGTTTTTTTGGACAAGTGTACTTGCTTAATCCTTGAACGCTCTATGTCACCTGCTGCTAAAAAGCATTTGAAGACAACCAATCTCTTCACAGAGATAAGTAAGTCTCCCTTCATGTAGGAAAGGTGAACAGTAACTAGCTGCTAGACTGACAAAAGAAATGATTATTATATTTTAATTTTATTGAAAGTCTCTGATATGTGAAATACAGTTTGATAATACTGTGCCATAAGGTTCTTAAACATTATTAAACTTACCTAATGAAACTTACTGCTGATGTGAATATGCTAAACCAGTTTTGTTGCTGCTAGAGGAAAAGACACAGGAATGTTTGGATATTATGAAAAAGAACTATACCTGACTTTTTCTTTCTCCATGAATGTCAAGCCTGCATTTTTCTGGTATGTTGCTCTCAGCTGTCAATGAAAGCCATTTTCAGGTTATCCGTGATGTCAAAGGTTTTGTTAGAGTGAACCTTCTCTTATTTGTATCAGTACATGCCTCCAGGCAGATGCCTTCCTCCTTTATCAAGGATGCTAACATTTATTCTCCGTGAAGTAGAATCTATACTGACCCAAGCAGGCCAGATGATACTCCAGCCCATAGCTATCGCACTTCAGTGCCAGTGAGTTTTGAGAAGGGATAGAAAATCCCCCCCAGCTTGCTACAAGAAGGGAAAATTCTCACAGAAGAGCTCACAAACCGATGCTTTCAAGGAAAAAAAAAAAAAAGAAAGAAACCAAAAACAAACAAACAAAAAAAAGATAAAAATCAAACACAGATCCAGGTCCAGATAACAATCATTTCATTTGGCAACAGATATCTCAAGAATAGCAAAACAAATTGATTGATAGGTCTTTAATTTATAGACACTGGAAAGAAAGAAAATATTCTTTTCTTGGTTGGTTTCCTCAGTGCTCCACTGAGCAAAAGTGCTAACATGATACAGGTAAGGAACACAGAAGGACTGGTAATGTTCAATCTGATTCATCTTTAAATTTATGACAAGATAAATTAACTATTAATTAACTAATAATTAGCATGATGAAACTGATAAGAGGACTAACTGCCATTCTCATCAGCCTCTTTGCATAGACATATTATCTAACAGTGCATCATTGCAAATCTCAGTGTTGCAAGGTACTTCAGCTGTAATAATTTTTGTTATGTTGAAAAGTTTTATATTGCCATGAGATTTTCTCACATCCTCATGGCCTTTTTCCAGTCATTAATAAAAATGTTAAGTGGGACTGATCAGAGTGGAACCTAATACTACACCTTTCTTTTTGCTCAGAAAGCTACCCATTTATTCTTTTTTTTCATTGTTTTCTGGATTTTTAGCACTTCTTAGCTCATTTCCCTCTCTTTCTATTTCATTTCCGTAAGAGCCTCTTGAAACAGACTACGCAGAAACTTTCACAGGCAGTAGTAGATAAACCAGACCATCTTTTTTTGTTGTACCTCTTAAGTCTTCCAAAGCTCTGAAGATTTTGAAAAGCATTACATTCTTATACAAAATTCTGAGTTCTCATCATTATATTTGCCTATGCACTTTTTGCTGTCGGTTTTACTAAGCTAATAGACATAAGCAACTTTTTTTCAAATAAACAATTCTCTAGAACATTCTTAGACCCTTTATAAGCATATTAGTACCATTTTTGTCCCCACTTATTTGTCAGTTACAAAAGATTATTTGGCTGGAGGTAATATACTGTTATCCACTGAAATCCAGCTATTCTGTATCTGAGCTTCTTCCAGAATACCGTGTAAATAAATATCATGTTATTCAAGCAATATTTTACTGATATTTCTCACATTTTTTTAAAGCATATGCCATTGATATCAGTTCTTCCCAATAAATAATGTAAGTAGTTTAGGAATACTCCTGACTATTCATATAACAAAAACTTATGAAGAGAATTCATGCACTTTTTTTTCCTCTCTGGTTTTATTGCCCTTGAGTAATTTTTCAATACTTAAGCCAGGTGTCAGCACTATGTGTCCCTGGGAGCCTTCTTGTTTCCAGTGCGCTTTTTAAAATCTTTTTATTCTCAATAATTTATATGCTTTTAGCAATTTTCTCATCGATAACTCTTTGGCTTTCCTTGCTATGAATTAAAACATTTAACTTCCCATAGTTCATGTCTATTTCTACTTTCTTCATCTGAGCAGATGTTCAGAATCCTCATTTCATCTGTTCTTTTAACATACAATTTTTTCTTTTTGAAGATCAAGATTTTTTCTGATTTATGATAAACTTATTCTAAAATATCAGTTTGTGGTACAAATTAACTCTGTCAGAATAGATTGGTTTGAGCCATCAAATAATCTCTATGCTGTTTGCAATGTCTTTATGCTCTTAGCAGCAGTTTTTAGTTGTTTTTTTCACTTCAGGGTCATGCTACTATCATGCCAGTTTTGGCATTGGTCCTTGTACATTAATCATAGTCAGCCTCCTTTCTGTAGTGGGGAAGATCATGAAATAGATCTTCCTGTAAACTTTGCTAAGGCACGTGGGAGACTGGGATACAGGAGAACCATCAGGGCTTCACCAAGGGTAGATCCTTCCTGATCAACCCAGTGGCCTTCTATGACAGTGTAACTGCGTCAGTGGAGAACAGAAAGCCACTGATGTCATCTATCTGGACTTCAGTAAGGCCTTTGACACAGTCCACCAAAACAACCTTCTCTCTGAACTGGTTAGATACAGGATGGACTGTTCAATGGATGAGGAACTGGCTGCAAGATTGTACTCACAGAGTGGTGGTCAACGGCTCAATGTCTGGGTGGAGATCAAGGAGTAGAAGTAATGCTATTTGAATAAATATCAGGTACATCATAGTAATATAACTTTTCTGAATCAAAAGTGGACTAGGGAAGTTAGAAATATCTGATATTATTGATCTGTTTTCTTCTTTACCTCAGTCTACTGAAAAGGTCTCCTCAGCACATGGGGAAGGCTTTCACATCCTTTCTGGGAAATCAGCACATCTGGGTGACTTAAAGCTGAAGTGCTCTATACTAGTGCCCACATCATTGGAACAAGAGGAGAACATTGAGGCCTGTATGCAATAGAAGGGCTATGACTTCAGCAGGATGCGGTGGAATAACTCACATAATTAGAGCCTATTAGATAACTGGAAGAAACTTCTTGTCTGTACGCCCTGATATTTTATAGAGACAATGCTGTACAGCACAAATAATCCAGACTTCTGGAGTGCACTGATGATTCCAACACAGGTGATCAAGAGATCAAGTGTAGACATCCTGACTAAACTCAAGCATGAACAGCAACAGGTGACCTAGGACAGAGTCATTATTCAAACCAAAGCCCACCTGGAGGTGAATCTGGTGAGGAACATAAAAGGCAACAGGAAATACTTCTATAGGTATACAGTCAGAAAAATGAAATCTAAGGAAAATATGGGCCCAATGCTGAATGACGAAGGAACCCTCTGAAAAACACTGAAAAGTCTGAGGTATTCACTGCCTTTCTTACTTCAGTCTTTCCTGGTAAGACTGGTGTTTAGGAATTCCTGACCCCTGAGACCAGAGGGAATATCTGAAGTCAACAAAAAAGACTTATCCTTAGTAGAGGACAATCAGGTTAGGATGCATTTGGACAAAACAGGACCTGAGCCCAAGGAACTTGATGGGATACACCTAGAGATGCTCGTGGCAAGGCCTCTCAATTATCCTGGAAAGGTGGAGCAGGTTGCCCTGACATGTGTTGGTATCTCTATCATTTGTGGCTTTACAGACTCAAATGAACAAATCCCTTAGCAACCAGGTCTGATCTCAGAGTTGGTCCTACAATGGGACAGAGACCTCCTGAAGCCCCCTTCCAATCAGATTACTGTGTGATAGTAGCATCTCATGGTCATTGGCTCTTCACAGTCATTGGTATCACTTGAATAAAGAGGCAGTCAGGCACATGGTTTTCATGTACTGCTTACTTATTTAGGGGTGGAAATTCCACCCATAGGCGTGGTGGAATCTTATCTCATCTTATTTCAGTTACAGTTTCTGATATTTTCTGTAATTCATTCCGCTTCTATTCCATGAGTTTTTATTCTCCTTCTTCCTGTGTAATTTGGGCACTGTTAGTAGAGTCCTGAAAATCTGCCTTCCACCTGATTTCTAAGCTGGTAACAGGTTTTTTTTTTAATCTTCCTTCACCCATTTTATCTCTCGGACTTCCAGTTCAAGTCTGTACCCTCAAATAAAAGAAAAAAAAAAAATAAGAGAGAGAAAAAAAGAAAAGAAGAAAAAAGCCAAGTTCAACTCTAAAAAGTGGTCTGCGTATTTCACAAGTGTCCAAATAGCTCACTGATTTCCATGTGAGCGTCTAACTGTGCTATTGGAAACAAATTCTTCAAACACTTTGCTAGGGCTTTAGCCATTCATATTTGGCAGAACCAAGAAAATCAAACAAAAATAAAAGCGAAAAAGAACAAACAGAGCTTTTGCGCACATTGCTTTGCAGAGAATCCTAGTCTGGAAGCCAAACTTTTAACTTGGCACACAAATGGCATTGAGGAGTTGAGCTTTAAAACCATATGTCTCAAAACTAGATACTGCAAGCATGGACTGTAAGACTTGTAAGACTTAATGAAGCATTGAATAGTTTCTAGCTTTTCAAAAAGACACATACAATAGCATGTTCCAAAAACAGTTTTGCTCACCTAGAAGTAGTCAATAAATAGGTAATATTCAAATATTTATATAAATGAAAAGGGTCGATTTTATCACTTTGAAAACACATCCATAATTATGCTCACTGTTTTAAATTTTAAATATATTATATATATGTATTTACTATATTCTACTTACTACAATGCTTGTATAATACTGGAGTTTGTTAGTACAAAACAAAATTCTGACAGAAAACTACAGAAAAATAAAAAAGTAATTCAAGGGCAACTAGCAGCCACACAGAATGCCTGTGGGTAAAGTTTGAGTGCTGAGTTCCAGGAAAATAATAATGCTGATCAATATATTACTCCAATAACAATCTGAACCAGATACTTCTTTCTGTGGTGGCTAAATTCTTCACCAAGATGTTTCTTGGTGGGTTTGGGTTTGGTTTAGTTTTGTCGTTAGAATCCGTTGATCAAATTGCTGTGTTGCCTGACAGGTACTTTGTTTAGGAATTCCAGCCTGCTTTGATTTTTGGTTTTGCTTTTGCTTTTGCTCATTCATTCTCACACGCTGAGTGGAAGAATGTAGACTCACAGGAACTAATGAGGTAATTTGTAAACCTGTCAGCAAAAGACATCGGAATTAATCTAGTGGTGGTCTGGTAAAAGAGGAGATGAGGATTACAGGCGTTTTATCTTATCGTTGCAACAGGATCCTCATTTCTACTCTGGCTGGGCTTCTACATGCACAGACAAATCTCAGAGCCTGACATTTTTGCTCTGCAGAAACACATGATTGTCAGTCAGTATGTACTCAAAGAAAGGCCTGAAGTAACATTTGAGTCTGTCTACACCTCACCCCTGCCACCTCCAAATCTCGCAAGAAACTTCTACATTTGCTCTGAGTATTTCCTTCTTAATGCCTTTGCCTGTAGTACTATGTGGCTGTAAACTGTGAAGCACATACGATATTCTGTGTCCAGTACTTCTATTCTTTGCATGAATATCTGCTTGGGTTGCCCCTGGTGGAGAATTCTCAAGGATACAGTTGTTCCAAAACCCATAGGGGCTATATTACACCTTGCAACAACAGCATGATTTTGAGAATGCATTAAGTGGCAAAGCAGGACTCTATCACTAATGATTTGTATATATATATATTTTTTTAAGAGGAACTGCGGAAAGCAACCTTTCATCTAATTTCAGATCTACAGTTTTATTCTTTGGGGATAGGTAAGAGGGATTTTCTGCATCTGTTATTCTTTGTTTTTCATAGGGAAGCAAAAAGTCTTGTTGGCTTTATTGTTGCTCTATTTTTTCTATTGACATTCTCAGAAGAAACATGGGAAGAAGGCTAGAAAAATGAATGGAAGCAGAGGAGCTATGAAAGACAAGAAAAGTGATTTTACAAAAACCCATGAGGATAATTGCCCAGTGGGAAGAAAATCTTTGGAGGGAAACTACCACATGAAACTTAGGTGATTGGGATGCTTGGATAGCTACTGTCTTATTTGTATTATGAGTTTCTAGTAAATTAATGGGTTATTATGATTAAGAATTTCATTACTCTGTTAATTGGCATGCCTTATTGATATCTGCAGGATTCCACACTGGATATTTGATGATTCATCAGTGGTGTGCCCAAAAAAGGGCCTTTGGGACAGTAATAGCTTTTTGCCTTGCATTGTTCACAGTGCCCAACGAAGCATGAACTTCGATTCATCTTTCCTTGTACACAGGTGTTCAGGTCCATTGTATCTCCTGGTACAGCAATCATCTGTTCTAAGACAAAAAACGGAGAAAGATGAACATTCAAGAATTGTTTCAGATACTGTACAGCTGACAGCTGTTAGAAGAGAGTTTAAGCCACTAGTTCTATGCCATGTTGTCATTTTCTCAGTTTCTTGAAGATTGACAAAATAAGAAGGATGAAAAAGAAAAATTATAATCATTAGAATTTAAAGAGAATCTTCACAACTGGTTTATACAGCAGAGAGAAGAAAGTCTTGTAGGGAATAGGGCAGGAGAAGCCCATGGCATCGTACATACATATTAATATTACATAAATACATAGACAATAAGACAAAACATGGTTTTAACTGATGCATAGAAGAATCCAAGCAGACATGAGGAAAAATAAGGCAGAGATGATTAAACATTGAAATGCGCTGCTGGTTCAACAGATGGGATCTCCATCATCTGAGAGTTTCAATAACAAGTTAGACAAACAGTGGTAAAGAATGATATATTTCTGGTTTATCATGTCTTGCTAGGCACTGATGGAGTAGATGGTATCATAAGGCACCTCCTGGCATTTCAAATTCATGATATATATCTTCAGCTGAAAGTACTGAAATTATCCAAGCTCTATTTTACAGAATGGACTCTTCTTGAACAATTGTGAGCTGATGAGAAATACTTTATGAAATCTTTCCCCCAGAAAATTTATTTAATTAATGTTGCATTATTGCATACTGTTATTTTGCTTTACTTTAACCAACATTTTGGTTTTCAAAGGTCAGGTTCCATCTAACTGAGGACTTATTTCCCAGTCAGTTGTAAAGCTTTTAGAAAACATCCTGTGTAAAATTTTGATAGTTAGTGAAAAGAGAATTTTGCACAGTGATATTTGTATATCTGTAAATGCTTCTTCAATAAATTGTTTGTTATTTTTCATGTTGTGTGAACTCTGTGGCAGCTTGTAAGCACAATAAAATAAAATAAAATAAAATAAAATAAAATAAAATAAAGATAGGGCTACTTCCATTCTCTGAACATGAATTTGTGAACAGAAAGTTACATAAATGTGTATTCACATATATCTTGAAAGCCATTTACGGAATTAACGAATCTTTGAACGGAGAAGATATAACACAGGTGATTTGGATTATTACACATCACACATTAATAGTAAGTCTTACAGTTATAGAAATTAATTCAAAAGCAACTCAGAGACAGCAAACACTGTGGCAAAACCCACTTCCAGAAGATTCATAAATAGAAGAGAACAAAGTGATGAGTTATTGTCCTACAAAAAAAGTTTGCCAAAGTCTTTTATTGTACTTCTTTTCAGCTCTGTCATTCCCTTGCATCTTTGTTCTCCTTTGTCCCAGAAAGGACCTCTATTTTCTCCAGTGCATAGACCTGGACGGAGATACTGTTGGCTGTAGCTTAAATGCAGCTCATCTATGATACACAAGAAACAGAAAAGCTAAAAAGAAGCCTAAAGCTTGTGGTCATATTAACTTTTATGAGAACAAAGTATGGATGAATAGTTGTGTGAAGGTCAGAAATTTCTACAAAAGGAAAAGACAAAAACATGAAAGAAAGCATACCAGTACTGAGAAATCAGTCATACAAAGTGATGAAAAGGAATGAGAAATTACTTATACAAGAGGAAATTGAAAATGAGGCATATTTGTGACTCACTGCAATATGATCAATAAAATGTATTACAATTTAAAAAGTCATTAATTTGAATCAAATATAGAAATCAACAATCATACAGTAAGAGAAGCATAAAATATATCAAAAATCATATATATAACGTATTATATATAAAACTTAACTAAAAAGAGTTGAAGTAAAGAGTACTCCAATAAAATATCTGTTTGTCTTTTAAAGAAAGTATAATGGTCACATTAAATTCTTCTAAACAGAAAAAGAAGACATTGCTAAAGATCAAATTGTTCAAAGATGTATTCATGCGAACGATCCCATTTTAATACATGGAAACACTTATGTGAGTAAAACCCCTTCTCAGCAAATCTTTTAGGAGAACTTTATCTTCTAACTTCACATTTTTTCGTACACCCATTCATTTATCTCCGTCAGTATTAACAGCAGTACTAATATCAGTCGATGTGCTGCACTATCATTTGCTCACATTTTTCATGAACTTCTACAGGTAGCAGAGGAGTTGCTGAGCTCATTAGTCGCTACAGTGAATGCCCACAGCTTCCAGGAAGGGTTTCATGCGGTGTAGTTATCTCAGTGACTGCCTCTGATATTCTTGCATCTATCAGGTTCTTCTCAGACTTGAGTTTGGAGGAGAGCTACACCAGTATCTACACAGAAAAGCTACTTAGGACAATTGTACCTGGTCTGTGTGTGAAAAGTGATCAAGAAACTTCCATATAGAAGCCTGTCATTGAGAGACACTGTTAGTGCATGGGGACTTGCACAACACTCAGCTAACCTCTAGCAGGGTGTGCTGGTTTGGTTCCTCTCCATGGCACAATTATAGAGACCTGATTTAATACCTTCATTGTGCCAATGAATTTTTGTCCCCACTGCATACCCAGTCTAGCACGACTTTCTCGCCTGCTCAAGGCCTCTTGTATGAAGAAAGTTGTGAAAAAGTGCCAAGATTCCCTTTTTTCTCAAGACATCATCAATATCAGGGTGCCTTGGTGCTTTGCTGACTGCTTTTGTGACACTGGCATTAAGGGATGTAAATGACCATCAAAGCAATGGATCCTGCTAGCACCATGTTGACAGAAAGAAGAACTAATCTCCCATTTTTTTTATAGTTTTCCGTGCCTTATTTATTCAGATTCCTGTCTCCATTTCTCCTTTGCTTTCTGGCTGCTCTCACCGGTATTACTGTACACATTCTGTGTACCCATCAGTATCTTCTTCCTCTGCCCATACTCTTACAATCTTCATAAGAACACTCGCTCCGTTTTAGAGATGTCTAACTCTAGGGTTCCTGTCCTAGACAGTGAAATTATTTCCATCCTCTTTATCATTCTTCCTCCTCTGCTTGACATTGCTGCCTCCTCTCCCTTGAGACTGTTCGACTGCATGGAGGGAATGCCTTTGATCTTTAAGTGTTGAACAGATAATTTTAATATAAATTGCAGAAACATTTGCATGAGTATCCAACTACTACTTCTGAGGAATCAAAGTAGGAAGTTTCTCCCTTCCTGAGTGTTTCATTCCACATATTTGAGTCATAGAGCAGTCATTGCCACGGTAGCATAAGCTCCTTTTCAGGGACAACTAGAAGGCCAGATTCTCTAATGAACAGCTGTCTCTGCAGTTGCATCATTCTTCCCACAAAAATCGTATACCCAAACTGACTGGTATCAGACATCACATATTCACCAGTTTTTTCTCTGTTTAGAGTTTCCCTGTGATCCCTGCTGAGCAGGTAGCCAGATGAGCTTTCCGACTGCCTCTCACCACTCATACCATGGAGAGGGTGACACAAAGAAAATACTGCTGCCAACATCAAACTCAAAATACATCTGCAATTTGTTTGTAGTTACACAGGGCATCATCACATCCACTCTTGTAGACAGCACTATCCAATTCCCTTTCACCTTTTCCTAGCAGATTCTTTTAGTACTTTTGCCCCAGATTTTTCCTTGTTGAGGATTTTTGGCCCACTAGTCTTGACAGAGAGTGAAGAAAAATGTGATGAAAAGAGCATACTGTTTGGTAGAAATTTATGGTGCTGCTTCTCACTTCTGCCATTAGTCTGTGTGGATAAAATCAATGGTACTTTTTCACTTGGCAGAAGCATTTCACACGTGATATACGGAAAATATTGGCTCAGTATATGTGATCTGAGCAGTAAATTCTTCATTTCTTTCCCCTTTTCTCCACTGCATCACATTTAATTTTTCCTTAACTAGGTAACACTGTGCAGTTGCAGTCATTACAATTATTCTCAGTCTGTATTTACCTTTGAAGGTCAATATTAATTATTCTGCCACACATCCCCTGTTTTAGAACTGCAAGGAGATTTTGTGTCTTCTCTATGTTTTTTCAGTTAGTCCAGAAAAAGGTATTACTTCACCCTACAAATCTTGCCATGGGGCTCTTCTGTCATTCATACAAAGAAAATGGTCTGTCTTCTCTGCAGAGTACAATAAATTTTTCATCTTCTCACCTAACAGTTATACATTTTAAAGAATAAATACAAAATTATCTAGGATTCAGTAACAGTAGGTCAGTTATAAATACTTGTAAATGGGAACTATACAAAGAACATCTTTGGAATTGTGACATTACAGCATTCTGATTTTAGGAAAGTTACAATTAAGCTCCATTTCAATAAAACCAACACTATATTACAAACTCAAGGAAAATGTATGGTGGAACAGGAGTCCTACTTAGTGCACTAAGTGCCTTTTACATACT
Source organism: Odontophorus gujanensis (assembly GCA_013399175.1). Taxonomy (NCBI): domain Eukaryota; kingdom Metazoa; phylum Chordata; class Aves; order Galliformes; family Odontophoridae; genus Odontophorus; species Odontophorus gujanensis. The sequence continues at coordinate 19,079 of VXAB01013799.1, forward strand.
TATGCAGATAAAGCAGTGTCACAGTTCTGGCCTGGATCTGCCTGATTTTGTGACTAAATGGGGCAGGGAGACCCACAGACCGACTCCCTGAAATGGGCCTAAAAACAAAACAGCAGTGATAAGCTAAGGGAAAAAACTAGTTTACTAAATATGACAACAGAATGTAAGATAATACAATATAATACAATATAATTGGTATTGAAGCTAATTAATCAAATAAACAAGAGAGAGTGTTCAAAACCGAAGGCTTACTCTAATGATGAAGGTGAGACAACTAGGGTCAACATATCACAGAGACAAGCAGAAAAGGAAGTCTCATGAGTTCCCAAACAATATTACCTTTCCCTCCAAGCAGAAAATGGAAATGGAACAGCAAAGTCTTCTGGAAGATGCAGCTTGCTCTTCCTGTGAAATGTACCTGGAACTATCAACAGTCCACAGAACGAAAGCATTGACTCCCTGTGCACTACGTGATGTTACGATGTAGAATACCAGTAACAGAAATCATAAAATCACAACAGGTGTGCCTGGGGGCTAATATGAGGGTCATTATTGTTTATCTTCATTAATGACCTGAATGTGTGGACAAAATGCACTTTCATCAAGTTTGAAGATGGTACAACATTGCTGTTGATGCACCAGTTGAGTGTGTTGCCACTCGGAGGGATCTGGATTGACTACAGAATTGGGCTGAAAGGAATCTTGTGATATTCAACAAGGAGAAATACAAAGTCCTGTGTCTGTCAAGGAATGACTCCCAGGTACCAGTACATGCTGAGATCAAAAAGAGGGTGGAAAGCAGCACTGCAAAAGGGAATCTGGGTTCTGAAGGACAAAAAGCTGACCACTTGCCAGCAATGTGCCTTCATAGCAAAGAAGGTCAACAGCCTCCAGAGTTGTGTTAGGCAAAACATTGACACCAGGTCAGCAAAGGAGTTCCTTCTCCTGTACTCAGACCTGGTGTGATACATCTGGAGCTCTGAGCTTACTGGTATGAGACAGGGAGCTACTGGAGTAAATTCAGTGAGGGGGCAAAAAAATAACAAAGGAAGTGGATAATCTGACATGAAAGAGAAGCTGAAAGAACTGAGACAGTTCAGCCTGGAAAAGAAGAGGTTTAGGGGGATCTTGTTGATGGATATAAATATATGAATAGAAAGGAATGAAGAAGAGGGAGACAGATTCTGCCCAGTGACAGGATGAGAAGTGATGGACACAGTGTGAACACATGTGAAAGTCTATATGAACAGGAAAAAAAAACAACAGTTTTACTCCAAGGGTAGTCAAACACTGGAACAGATTGCCCAGGGAGGTGATGACATTTCTGGAGGTGCTCAAGCCCTACTGGACATAGCTCTGAGCAATCTGCTACAGCTTACCCCACTGAGAAAGCACTGAACTAGAAAATATCCAAAGATGCCCTTCCAGAATCAGTGATTCTGTGATTCCAATTGAAATTATCTGAAATTATTCTTTTTGTACCTTCAGATGCTCCCAAATCAAATCATTAGTAATCACACAATTAGTAATTTCTTACCCTAACAGAATATAAGAATCTAACATCAAGAGAGCTTTATTTTTCAAGACTGTTGTAATAAGCAATTAAACATCTTTTTTGTTTGTTTGTTTGTTTGTTTTTATGTAAAGATATATTCATTCAATTTCGAGTTTACTTTAAGAAGTTTACACCATACTTAAGAACTTAATCACATCAGTGGTTCCAGCCTCACTCTAAAGGTAATGCTGCTTTTCCTGAATGCTATCTGATCAGGCCTTGTGAGCTCACAAGCTACACCTGCTCAGTAACTGAAGATACAGCAGCAAAAATTATTTCCTGATTTTTTCACTTGCATCAGCCCAAGACATTTCCAAATCAAACCCTCACTTATATCAGTGGTCTATATTTGCTTCTGCTTTCCATCCTGAAAATTTCACTGTGGGAGTACTGTCAACTAGATGAGCCTTTAAGAAATAAACTTAGGAATTACTGTGCCGTAAGCAAGTTACAAAACAGGAGGAGGCTCTAATACTTGGATCCAAAGTGCATGAAATTGCTACTTGATGTGAAGAATGATCATTTAATATACCAGCCTACTTGTCTTTCATCTGTGTTAACCACTTTCACCACAAGGCTTACAGAAATGTCATTAGAAATTGATAGATTTCTCAGTTCATACACAACATCCTTTTGTATGATATCAAATGCTTAATTGCCATCTCTAAGTTAAGGTATATTGGGGTAGGGAGGAAAATGCTTGGATATTTCTAACAGAAGTTCAAAAATGTAGGATTTCATTCACCTTTATAATTTGAAAACTTTTAGCAGAGGCATCATGAAAAATTTCATGTGCTTTTCCTAACTAGGTTTTATTGGTGACATTTTCTTGAAACCCAGGTTTAAGTTATATGAATGACAATTAATGTCTTCAAAGTTGAAGAAAATGAACAGAAAACTTCTGAATTTCCCTTTGAGTCTTCTGTCAGGATAATGTAAATACACTACGCTGTGGTTGATGAGCAAGCATCTCCATGGGGCAAATATTGAGAGTAGGACTATACCTCTTATACAAAGGTATTATATCAAATTCCAATATCTTCATTTTTCAAGGTAAGGGAGATTAAGAACTGACACTTCAAGACCACGTCAGAGAACCTATTGATTAAGCACTAATACGTACTGTCCCTTCTCTGCTATCATGAAGGAGGAGGGAGAGTTATATTAAAAAAAGAGCATAATTCTGTTGATAATTTATTGAGTCCTTATATGTTTCTCAAGGTTCTGACATTACAGTTAGCAGTGAAACCCTGAACTCAAAGTTTGTCCCAATTTAAGAACAGAAAATACTAGAAATAATATTTTAGTGATGCTTTGTACATGTCAAATCCTAATATACCCTTTGTATTCTTAAATATTTCTGTGTTCATATATATCTCCCATTCACAGTTCTGTTCAGGGAAACCTTGAAGAGCATCTTTTTAACCACTGACATTCTGATTAAACTAGCCAGCTTACTATATCTTCTTCCCTTACAGATGGGATACAATCCACCTCTGACAGAAGAGTAGCTTCTGTCTGATGAATTGCTACACCTTGCCTCATCAGTCGTAGTACAGATCTCTAATTATTATGGTTGGCATTCTAGAAACAGTAGTCTAGAGACTAATTATGCAAATAGTAAATATGGAGAATTGGATGTTATAGGGCTCTCTGACTTCACTTAGAAGTTTCTGAAGAGCATTTGTCTGTTCTAGTTTTTTAGGTGAGAAATCTGGATTTATTGTTAAATAGGTTCTACTGCAGTGCACAGCTGTTCCTTTCGGTCAGGATCTTACATTCTTTGGAGACTTAGAGCAAATTAATTTGTGAATTTGTGTAAAACTAAACAGATAGGAGAATGTTGCTGGCTCAAGATATTTTACAGTCTTCAGCAAAAAGACGTATTCTTCCACTGCAGAAAACTCTCTCATTTGATTTCATTTGATTTCATTCAAATCATTGCATTTATGTTCTATCAAAAAAAAAAAAAAAAAAAGACTTTTTCTCCCAGTCTCACTTACAACCAGGAGACAGTGATGTCAAGAAGTGTTTGAAGTAATATTCCTGAAGGCAATGTTTATGCCTCTTATTCTTACTGCAAAATCTACAGATAGAGTATTTTCCAGGGAAAAGGGATGTATCTGAGTTTCCCCCATAGCCTTATAGTTTACACCCAGGTCCCCTACCTTCCAATAGAGCGTGCTAAGCACAGGGCTTTGAGAATGGGAGAAAAGGGATGTAGAAGGACATACACATGCCCAATTCACACCTTACTACTCCTGCTCTTTTTTCCTTATTTGAACAAATGAAGAAGCCATTCAGAGATTGAGGAGAAAAAAAAATCACACAAACAGAAGGCATTCCTGGAGCCTCTACAGGTTGTAAATCTATGTAGCTACATCTACTATAAATAATAATTAAATGAATTGTCGATAGGGTTTTCAGACTAAGAACTGAAGCCACGTTATATCCCTTTCAGGGATAGTCCCTGGCCATGAGGCTTTCATCGTTGCTCCTGTGGATGTTTCCTCACTGGTGAGCATGAGATAGCTCTATGATGAGCATTTCATCAGCAGAATCTGGCTGGGATGGAAGGTCCTCTCTTTGTTCTGGGCCTATTTGTTTATTGAATGTGGCAAGCAGCTTCAGTGACATAAAGACTCATTTGTACCAGCAGCAAGAAAAAAGTAGCATCTTCAGGTGCCTCAACTGTCAGGTACTTTTATGTGGGAAACCAAGTCAAGTTCCTAGGTCCCACATGGACACCTACTTAAAGATACCTATGTTCTGGAAAGTAATTAACTGGAAATTGAATCTCACACTTCCTCTTAAATGTTGCAGTCTTCTGTATAAAATTTTGGCTGACTTCATGAGAAGAGAAAGAAGTCTGTAAAGATATGGTTTAGTTAAAATTTGTCACCTTCCCATGATATTAAAGTATCCTTCCTGTATTAACAAATTTGGTGTGTGAAGGGAAGAAGATACACTGCAACCAATGTGATCCCTACTAATCAGTCTTCCTCAAAATATTTCAGATCTCTTTTTACCTCCTTGATATTCAACCCACAGATAATATTAAAATCCACACTATTTTCATTCTTACTTTCATCTTTCAGGATCATAAGTATCTAAGATAATCTGTGCTCCCAAGCAGATCCCAAGCAGCAGCCCAAATATGAAATGATGCAGAATAGGAAAAAAATATGTGCACTAACTATTTTTCCTATCAAGTTGATAATAACTTACACCAGTCTGTCTGTTAAAGGGAGGAGCTACATGATATCGTAGCAAATAAAAATTACTCAAGTGTCTGGGTAGTCAGGAAGGTAAATATTAAAAGTAGTTTAGTTGGAGCAAAATAATCAAACATATAATTTTCAATAATACAATTTTTAATTTCATTAGTAGAGAGTAAAAAACTTCACAAAAATCAGAAACTGGAAGTACTGTACTGGAAGTACCTCTGGTACAGATTTTACTAAAGAAGTTTTAGTATACAGCTCTGCACTGAGATCTCAGGTTTCCTATAGAGCCGTAAATAAATCTTCCCCTCCAGTAAGTCTGTTCCCTTGAACTCATCCCATATCACAGTGCATTTGACAACCGCTAACTCTTCTTATACACTGGAAGTACACGTATGAACTCTTCTTGCACACATTTACCCCAGCAAACTCCCTTTAAGCAGTAAGAAAACACAGTTGTTGCTTCAGTTGTGTGATAACAGGAGATCAGTGTCTGAAGCAGCCTAACAGTGAATCTCTGCTTTGAGGAAGAAGTTTAGATATTACGTTGAGTTTTTTATTATTCACATCTGTCACTTTTATCTCAATCTGTGAGTGATTGTCTTGTTTTCTATTTCTTTTTCCCAACTGCAAAGTTCAAGACTTCTGCTTCTACCTCGCTACACATTCCACTGGAGACACAGATAAGGTGCAAGATGGGCACTTTTATCAGATATTCCCCCAGACAGCAGAGGAGATGCAATGCACACAGCTGCAGCTTCCACGTGGCATTTCTTAGCCCCTTACATTTGAAAAAACAGGAACAACTTCAACTGTCAATGAAGGGCTTTCTGAAAGGGCATACTGTTTTGAAAAGAGCGAAGCCATACTGCCATGTTATCCAATACAGATGAACTGAAGATATGCATGCACTACAATTCACACTGAGGTGAACATTCATACTAAATAGAGATATGGAGAGGGTTTTTTAGATTGTTTTCTTAAAGTGCCTTCCAGCTTGAGGTAAGGTAAAAATAACAGATACATAAATAAATACATAAAATGCAGTTCAAATTTAAATATAAAAAAAAAGTAGAGCTAAGATCAATTTGCAATAGCTTAATAGCTATTGGAATAATATTCCATGATGATGATGAAAGAGAGATGCAATTTGTAACTGTGATAAATCTTTAACATTTAAAGATGAACAAGAAATATATGAAAACCTTCCAAAATAAGAAGACTTGTTCGTAGTCTATTTCTGGCACTAGATATGAGTAAATACATGGAGAATATCTAGTTCTGCAGTGGTGTCTGTTTTGTTCTTTTTTTTTTTGGTTTTTTTTTGGCGAAAAAGGTTCATGGTTGAATTGTACTTTTAGAGAGACCTAACATTTCCCAAGTAAGCATTAATGGGAAAGTGCTCTGTTTTCTTCTTTTCCCTACATGTTAACACCCTTCTTAGCCCAGATGTTTAATTCAACAGAAGGAGAATGTAAACTCATCAAATATACCTGTAATATATGCAGGTACATCTCTCTGGAGTTCTAAGAAATCACATCTCTTTCTGCTAGAGGTGAATTTGGCGTGTAGGCTTGTCCAGAGAACATCAGCTTCTATATTTTCCTTCAAATTTCTATTCCTTTTAATCAGAGTTTTAGACTGACTGGTAAGGGAAAAGTATTAAGCAATTCTCCATGTGGTAGAAAACAAAGTAGCAAGGGTACAAAAGCTGTCCCATTTTCTCTTGTCCTTCACCTGCTGTAGCTGCTGCCCTTCCTCCCAAACAGAGAATGCCATGACCATTGCTACAACTATCTCAAATGCACTATAAAAACAAGTCAGAAAGAAGATCTGAACTTTGAGACTAATTATGACAGACCTAGCAGTACTGTCTAAGTTTGTAGCCCCATTATCTGGAGTTAGGAAGAGAGAACATTCATGCACACACAGCCCCAGAAATTATATTTCCTGCACCAGAAATAGACCACTTTCAATGGTCATTGTTTTCTAATAATTTGTAACTTTCCATCCTGCAACAAAATATCATCCTTCAACCTGGTAGAGATCTGTATTGCTTCCTTTATCTTTTGAAAGTTATAATTTTTATGAGATAAGGGGAGTCCAAGGGGAGATATTGGACATACTGCTCATTTTCTGCTGAGCCATAACTCCGTGGGATCCTGTTACTCTCCTCAGCATGTCATTTTTAATTGCCATATCATAAAATAGTTTTTAAAGCATTGAACATTAAGGGATTTAAATCTCTTTAATGCTCCTGGATGGCAGTCTCTCAAGGTTCATACTGAGGCCAGTTCCTTATAATAAATAGAATATGGTCAAAAAAGCAATAACATAAATTAATGACAAGTACTGTAGGAAACATTTGAAACACTTGAAATAAGATCTCTAAGAGTTTTGCATTTCCAAATAAGCCAAAGAAGTAACTGAGGGAGGAAGGAAGGAAGGAAGGAAGGAAGGAAGGAAGGGATATTTTTGTTCTTTATGAGGTAAAGTCATTACTCTCCAAGCAAAAGATTTTATACAAGTTAATACAGGCAGATACAAATGTGTGAAATCAAACCTACACAAGGAAGGACCCACTATAGCAATCAGATTTGCATAGACTGAGGTAAAGCAATATGAAAACCATGGTATCACTGTACTCAATAGAAGGCTAATCTTGAAGATACGTAAGTGCTGTCAGCAGAGATATGGGCAATGTTTCAAAAACGTTTAGGTATACAGTGCAGTATGAGCTAGTCTGAGGAATTTAATAGCTGTCTTATCCTGAATAACCATTCAATTTACAGAAATCTGTGATTATTTAAGAAATGTGGATAGTAACACCTACACTAGCAGGGGTGAAGGGGATCATTTTACCTAACTCAAGCATTTCCCTATCAGATTATTTGTAAAGAATAAAAAGAATTCAAATTTATATAATTGAGTTTGCTCAATATACAGGTATTTGAAAGCAATGAAAGTTATTTAGATCTTTTGTATCATTAATGATTAGTTTCAGATAGTGAAAAGCTAGCTCAATATGCCATTAACAAGCTTAGCAACACATCTGAAATGAAGTGCAGCTTGGACTTCAGTGCATCAGGTCCTGCAGGAGGATATTTCTTTTCATAGTACATTTTGACTGTTCTCACAAAATGAGACAGATAGCCCTCATCTGTCTTTCCCAAATATATGTTTGATATCCAAGACAAAGGCTTGTTATAAAAGCCTATTAGAATCCTGACTGTTGATAACAGTGGGGTTATTTTATTTCATTAAGGTTTATTTAATAGCTTTTTGCTAGGTTTCAGTGTCTGAACTAAGTGGTCATCATTAGTTTGCAAATATTATTCTTATGTCTTGTATGTAAGTGCATGTATTTGTAAGTACCCCTGTCAATTTCTATGGTACATGAGCACCAAGACTTTTCCATAATGAATGATAGTGTTTGGAATAGCAAATTCATTCTTGCTTACGTAAAATGTTTTTTCTCATTCTATTTGAAATATTCTAAATAATAGAGAATCTTTTTCTGCTTGTTATGTGGGTAAAAAAGCGTGTCACTCGCAGTCACTATTCTATTTCACAATAACATCTATATCATTCTGATATAAAAAAGAAAATTCATCTTATTTTACATTACTATCATACAAACTGTAATTGCTAAGTTGTTCTCAGTATCCCATAGTAAAAGAAAACCCAAATTTTACTTGTATTTCCTTTTCACGCACCCTTCCTCAATTCTGAAAGGCATTTTCCATAGAATAACAAAGACTTCTGTATTTAAGCAAGTCCGTCTGTTAAAAATTAGTTAATTTAACAGACTCCTCAGGATAAGTTTATTTTCATCAACTTCCCAGGAGTAGCACCTAGTGCTCACGAAGACCAGGTTCATAGCTGGGCAACCTGTAGTCAAGGTCTTTATCTAACACAGTTTAATAATAAGATCAAGGTTGAGTCCGTTTTTCATACACTGAATCAATATATTAAAACTAGACTCAAACTACAGCAAATCTCAAATATGCAAGTGCATACCTGCTCTGAACTGTACAACATCTGAATGAATGACATGGGATAAGTGGGTTAGATTCAAGTCCTACGAAACTCCAAAAATAAAATAAAAAAGCCACAAATCACAGCAAATGAAGGTGATTTTAAAGGCTTAGCCTCCTTGCCATTTGCTGTAGCATGTTTATTTAGCAATCTGAGCATGTATTCAGTATACAGCTGCAAAATATTATTTCTTATTCATAATGAATAGACGCAAAAGGATTCTGAGAACCTTGATCTTGCAAAAGTAACCTCAAGAGACTGGAATCACTTGAAAAGCATACTTGGAAAAGTTTTAAAAATCCCATAAACAACAAGAAAATTCTTGTTCAGATGGAATCAGTGTGGCAAGAAATCTCATCAACTCAGTATGAAGCGGAGATAGTACTGTCTGGGCACCAAGGGAAAACAAGGACTACATGGAAAAGTTTGCAATTTAATAGATGTATGGAAAAAAAGGAGGAAGGAATGACCAAATCTGAGGGTAAAGCATAGAGAGGACTAAATACAGTTGAGATTCAGTCAAGCATTAAAATTATGAATGAACAGGTGACTCTGGGGAGATGAAGTCAACTGTGCCACCAAACATCAAGATAGAGATGGCAAACGATATAGAAAACAGAATCAGAGATGAAATTAAAACTTCGAGTTCTAAAGTGTCCTGACATAATCACCACCAAGCTTTCTTTGAGCAACATTAAAATCATGCTTTCTTTCTTGTAAATCTAGTAAGAGATCAAAGTTCCTAGTCCAGAATAATGTTTCAAGCCAAAATGGATTACTGAGATAACATCAAGGATATGTAGGGTAGGAATATCAGATGAAAAGCCGGAAATATAATTTAAAGGCAGGGCAATGCCCAGGGCTTTGAGATACAGAACACAGATTGTACCTACAAGTCTAATAAATAGTAGCTGCACATGCTACTCCAACTAAAGAGCATGGGCAGCCTCCTCAGTTCCTCAGTCCCCTAATTACTATTAAACCTTGGCAGAGATTAAATCCTAGTAGAAGAGCTATTAACTTCAAGCCAATAACAAATGAAAATCTTTCCGTTCAGCTGCATTTGCCATGCTGTACACTGATATTCTTTTCTGAATAACAAAAAAAATAAAAGTATGATTTTAAGCCTTGTTTCCTTTTCCATTAACAGCTTCTAGTAGGAGAAGGGGAACTGTTATCTTTCTATTTACATTAAATTTGTTTGCAAGGCCTTTAATATGACTTAATTACATATTAAGGCACAGGTTTTCATTGCTTTGGCCCCAAGCTATCAGTTTGAATAATGTGTTAAATGCAGCACATTTGAGACCAAAAACCAAGTACCTTGACCATGCAACCCCTACTGTGAGCCTTCTACAGTACTCCATGAATTCATGTAATGTATCCTAGGCCTTCTGAGTTCATAGGATGATACTGTCTAGGCCTCTCATACTGCTGCTGAGACCTTCAGTTCCAAACATATCTAGCTGATCTACACTGAATCTTCACTAGTTTATCATCCCATCACCAAGAAAAAGTCCAGTCTTTCTGCAAACAGATGCAATAAGGGAATCCCAGATTGTGAAGGCAATATTTACATCCAGATTATTTTTTCAATTTTACTTAGAGCCAGCCTGTCTTCCTTGCTGGTATCCCAGATGTCATACTGCCAAGGCCTCTCACCTCTTCTGGAAAACACAAGCACAGTGCTACTTCTTCCTTGACAGGGATTAGGTAACAGGAGTAGGCTCCTCGACTTGCCCCATCATCGGTCAATGAGACCCTTTCAGAGGTGTTGTAGCTTTCTTGTTGGCTCTGTGGTGGTCAAAAACAGTTCCACGCAGCTCTGTCTGCAGTGAGAAATGCCTAGAGACCTCAGGATGATTTCCTTTAAATTGCTCTCCCAAAAAAGCACTTCTAGACAATAAGCCTCAGTAACAAAAGAGGCCAGTCTTTTCAATAGAATTTCTGTTTCTTAGCTAAATGCCATAGCAGTACTCTTCAGAGCAGGAAATCTGCCATAATGATTGTCTTCAAGCCACAGATACAATCATGTAGAATAATGCAATCTGATCTTTCACTTGACGCAAAACTATTTACTTGTTGAAGTAGATAGGTAGGAAAGTAGCATTCCAAAAAACCCAGAGTCATTCATTCACAACCTTTCAGTGTGCATGAGTGTAATCTGGAGTGTGTGAGCCACAAAAGCATCTTAAATGGAACCTGCCTTCCAGGAAGAGATGTCAGATTGACTCAATAAGTGACACTGAGACTCTCAGGTAAACACAGTGCACACAGCTCAGTGCTGAACTCCTTTCCTGACATTAGAGGTTACAAGTGAACATGACTTTTCTATGCTATACTAGAATGGTCATGGATCTCTGCTCTGTCCATCACCCTCACCTGTTGATTCAGTATTGCAGTGTTTGAAGTTTCCTTCATAAAAACTCCATGTTCGGGGCTTCAGTAATGCCTCAGTTTAGCAGGCACTGACATTGCAGAAAAGCAACTGTTAAGTAAGGAGCCTAGGACATACAGCAGGGGAATGAGGAGTTTGAACAGAAGTGCTCTTGAATAATGCATGTTTGTAGCTAATGAACTTCACAAAGCTTCCTCAAAAAGCAGATGGGACTACCTGTCCAAAAAAATACTCTGAAAATACAGTCACAATCCTGGCTGGAAGATCATTATGCATGAGCAGTTAGTGATCCACTCAACAGTCAACCTTCATAGGACATTCTTGTGCTACACGTCCCACCTGGCCTTCAGTCAGTGCTGTTCTGCCCAAATCCTTGGCCATAGGATGAACTCAGTTGCCTCACTGTACCAGAGGAGCCTGCAGGCAGTTCTCATTTGGTACCAGTGATTATGCCACTTGAGTGACCTCGCCTTTATCTAGAAGTACAGCAAAAAGTTGGCATGTTGAGAAATTATCAAAATGGGAGTAACTCTTCAGATGAGGGAGTCTGCACAATTCTGTACACGGATCAGAGGCTCCTTCCATGCTGCATAAATTAGTGTGCATCTAAAGGGAAATTAGTTATGTATTATTCCATCCTCGTAGCATTGGATCTAATAAACAGCATTTCAAATGATACCTTATAGACACTAAGAACTTTTCATGCTGGGATCCTAAGGGACCAGTACCCCCAAAGCACCAAGCAGATACACCAAGACTACAGGACAGAGCAGTTAAATTGTTATCTTCCTCAAAATACATAAGATACCTACATCTCAGGCCTAGAAGAGCTACACATTATTAACTGCAAGATATCTATGAGAACAGTACCACATGGAAGAATTTGTGTGCCACTCTGAAACAGAATTCCTCTTCTCTAGAATCAGACACCTAAAAATCAGATGTATCATCTTAAATCAATATTTAGATTACCTATACATTCAGGAAACAGAGAAGAGTGATTAAGGATAGCAACTCATCCCTTTTTAAGACAGCTATCTGGGATGGGAAAAATTAAGCTTCCTCTGTAAGTGCACTAAGAATGTCCATAGCAGCCAAACCTGATCTGCAGCCAGCTTAAACTTCACACCTAACTGTTATGGGTTTAATGTCAAGTGAGGTGATTTGTACTCCTAGTTGGCACTGACAAGAATGTCAGAACATGTTAGAATCAAAGTATTTGAAGTGTACTAAAGACAAGGTAAGTATAGCCATCTATATTTTTATATGGGAATTTTGAGAAATACATACATTCATCTGATATTGATGCATCCATTTAATTTACTGTGCTCTCAGTTTGTTCCACACAGTTTTGCAGGATTTTTTTCAGCTTGTAATGAATGTTCCATCTGTTGACACCAGACCAGAGAAATTTATTGCTCTGTCTGTGGTTGTTAAAATCCACTTCTTTTAATGTCCACTTGTGCTCTCCTTATGCTTGCAGGCAGTTGTAGTCTCAAGAACTAATTATGAATAGGTGGCAGGCAATTGATATATCTTCTGAGAACAGCCTTGATTTCATCAGTACTATCAGGATACTAAGATGCTTTGCAAGGAGCCAGCTGAATGGCAAATAGCTGGTACAAAGCTATTGCAGACAGGATTGAAGCAAAAGTAGACAATAATGAAAGACTGACACTTCTGAGAATGCAGTGGGAATGTATTTGCATAGATTGTGTTTGCTGTACCTACTCTGTTATGATAGCTTGTGTCTTAAGTCAATATTCCAGCCCAGATTTTTTTGGATGAGCTCCAAGTCCATGAGAGTACACTCCTGTTGTAAATGTGGAGTAGAGCTGCAAACCTAAGGGAGAGCAGGCAGTGGGATAACAGGGAGGGAAAAAAATCACCTGCATCAACTTTTGGAAGCCTTATGGACATAGAGTCCTTAATCCTGAACTGAGACAGAAGTGTCTGCAACTATCTATATTTACATTTATATACACACACATACATATATTGAATTGAATACTTGACAGGACTGATGAGAAAAAATGTCCATTTTTGACTAGGAACTATTCCTATTATATATATAATTATAATATTATATATATAATATTATATTATATATATTAATATATATATAGTATAGGGATGTTCTAAATTCTTTCTTGTTATAATTGAGTGTCTGAGTTACTGGCCCATCATTTTCTACTATCTGAGCATCTCCAAATATACTGCTATGCACACACAAGCATAAACACAGAGATTATGTTAATCTCTTATTTAAATAAACTGTTGAATATAAAGACTCAAGAAAAATAGATTAGGATTCCACATTCCTCTAACCATAAGTATTTATAGACTCCTTCTCTAGCCTACTCTTAGAACAGAAATTCTTAGCGATATTTTAATGATGTTCATCCTTAATTCTTTCCTTTAGTTCTTTCTTCATGTTTTCGAGAAAATGAATGATAGAAAAGTACAATAAAGTGATTCATTCTTTGCTTAGTTGCCTCTGTTTCAGTTGGTCTACTGCAGGATTTCTCTTTATTCCACAGTGCTACAGTTTGCCAGGTTTTTGTGTTTGCCCCAAATAATTCCCAATTACAGTGAACATGTGCTGGAAAATCTTAGTTATATATATTTACAAGTTATATAGATATAAACTACAACTTCATAAGTATGTGTAAGCATACTGTTTTCATGTCCTGGGCACTTCTCAGCCAGGATGCTGGGTTTTATCCAACATGAAATTGGGTCCTCTGCAGCCCTAACAGGCTGGAGAAGAGCTGAGCTCACAGTGTCTGCTGGGAACCTAGACTGCGGTATGTTCAACCCACACAGGCCCCATCTACAAATGGCATATGAACACAAATCTGCTGGGGCACTCAACCTCTTAACTTGAAAATATATTGCCCTCTACACACTGTTACTTGGGGGTAAGAGTGGAATTGAGAAAAAGCTGAGGAGGGTTAATTGATGATGTAGGTATTATATTAATTTTCTTGCACCTCCACTTTCCTTCTGGTTTCTGCAAGCAAGAAGAGAATCTGATTTTTAGCCTGAGATATAAAATAAAATAAGTATGAGATTCCCTTTGGGCATAAAAGCAATGGACCAAACAGACTATTATTAAGTATCTTTTGATTGCAACACTACATCTACCATATGCTATCTCACCAGAAACAAAGTGGGCTCAGTGACCCAGAACTTAAACCCTTCTCTGTGCTTCCAGGGCAGTTTTCGTTGGTGAACTACAATCAAAAAGAAGGAGTTAATCCAAAATAAAGAAAAGGAAAAATATGGTAGAGATATTGGATTTTAGTTAGGATATTAGGAAAAATACAAATACTAGCCAGGAAAAGGGAAAGAAGCCTAACTAGACTTAAAACCCTCCCTGAAATACTCGCATTCAAGTAGATAAAAGCAACCATGGAAATTTTCAGACCAGAAAATCTCAGGATCACAATCACTCAAGGAGCTAGGGCTTACTGATCACTTATATTCATAATATATCTAAATACATTGTAGGTGGAACAAAAAGAAAGACAATATGTACTGCACCCAGTTCCTCCAGTAACAGTGAACCAGTGAGTGCAAGGAGCACTGTGTGCATTCATGGTCTGAACTCATCTGTGCAACCTGTGAGACGCAATTGCACTGTTGCTAGTGGGTGAGCAAGCTGTTTTCAGGGTGGTCTCCACCTATCTGAGCACACTTTCCCTGACAGCTCAAACACACCCAAAGCAAAGATTGCAGTAATACAAAACTAAGGCTCACAATACTGTCTACAATGTCATTCATAGCAGCAGTCATTTATTTTTACTATTAGAGACACTTTATTTCATACTCACATCTGGAAGAAAAAAATATTTCCATATTCATGCTTGAAAGCGGTTGAAACAGAAACTGTCCATCCTTCCATGTAGCAGTCCCAAAAGGCATACAGTTCATTTTGCTGCTGTCTGCAGTGTGCCATTTTGTCAGTTCTACAGATAGCTGAACCTTTTGCAGCCTTTAAGACGTATTTGGTTACTATGACTACGAGCTCTTCAAAATATCTCTACCAGGTTAAAAAAAAAAAAAAAGACACATGGGGTCTGATGATACTACCTGATTCTACCTGTTTCTTGCCTGATGACACACACAAAAAAAATTGTTCTAGATTTAGAACCGCGGGAGCTAAAGTGTGGTATAAGTCAGCAGCAAAAGAGTGAAAGAATGTTTCCTCTGTGCTTTGTAGCTTTACGTTGCTACATTATTGTAATATATTACAGCATTATTATATATTACAAAAATGTTGATGCTCATAATTGCTATTGTAGCAATTGGTGGGTTTTGTGTTTTTTTTGTTTGTTTTTGTTTTGTTTTTTTTTTACATATCTGTAATTTTATTCAGCTCTTCAGATAGAATATAGATCTTTAACATTAGTGAGGACAATGTGAACAACATCATCTAAAGATCAAGTGGTGTCCCCCAAGGGTCCATCTTGGGATTAGTGCTCTTCAACATCTTTATCAATGATGTAGACAGGGGAATCAAGTGTACCCTCTGCATGTTTTCTGATGACACCAAGCGGAGTAGTGCAGTTGACAGAATAGAAGAGAAGGATGCCTTCCAGAGGGACCTGGGTATGCTTGAAAATCAGGCCCACGAGAATCTAATGAGGTACAACAAGGAGATGCACCTGGGTCAAGGCAATCTCAGATACCACTACAAACTGGAAGAAGAACTCACAGGGAGTAGTCCTGCATTTAAGGACTTGGGGATCTTGATGGACCAAAAGCTGGACATGACCCAGCAGTGTGCACTTGCAGCCCAGAAGGTCAACCACATTCTGGGTTGCATCAAAAGACAGGCCTTGGGTTCCCAGTACAGTAAGGATATGGATTGATGGAGATGATCAGAGGGCTGGAGGGAGCTGTGCTTGTAAAGCTCGGAGAAGAGAAGGCTCTGGGAAGGCCTCATTGCAGCCTTCCAGTACTTGAAGGGAACTTACAAAGTGGGAAGAGGACTGACTTTCTTCTACACAGTCTGTTTGTAATAAGACGGGGAAATCTTTTTAAATTTAAAAATGTGAAACTTAGGTTAGATATTTACTCAGAGGGCAGTGAGGTGCTGGCACAGCTGCCTGGAGAAGCTGTGGTGCCCCATCCCTGTAGGCTCTCAAGGCCAGGTTGGATGGGGCCCTGGACAGCCTGAGCTGGTGGGGGCCAGCCTTGCCCATGGCATGGGTTGGGGCTGGGTGGACAGTGAGGTCCCTTCTAAGCCATTTTAAAATTCTATGACCTTCCAAAAGTTGACATATTATTGCACCATTTTAATCAGCATGAATGAAATTATTTTACAATGTTTGAGTAAAGATGATAGTTACTACAGAGATTAAACTCTGCTGAAAAAAAGAGCAGATATGAGATCAGCCAAGTGTTTTATCTCTCACCAACTCTTGATTAAGGTGAATGCCAGGAAGCCCACAGAAAGCAATGACTTCATAAGATGACAGCCAAAAGCTAGACCCTCAAATATTAAGTATCTGCATAATTCCTTCAGAACACATAACAGTCTAGATGAAGTTTTGGCCCTGAAAGCATTGCCCCAGCAATCTTTATATGAAGATCTGTAGCAGTGAATTATGACATCAAGTTAATTAAAGGTGATAGAATTTAATGTGTTATCATATACAAATAAAAAACCTCAGTTGTTATATTCTTCCACATAAAGACTTTTCACAGGCTTTGAACCAGAAAAACAAGGACATCCAGTGGTTCTAAGGACAATAATAGCATACAATATTTAGAGGTAATTAAAATGGTGGATATGTTATTAAACCTTGTTTAAAACATGCAATTAAACATAAGTGCAATTTTGTTTTCTACTCAGCATTTACTATTCAGATAAGAACTAAATACCAAATTGTATTATTACATTGATAATATTTCTAATGAAGAAAAAACTTTATTTCAAATCACCAATGCAGAAGATTATTTTTATACGTTATTACACTGAGTTACATTATCCAATTAAAAATACACCATATTTTAGGGAATCTATTCCTTTGCAGTTACAGAAATTCAAACAAAAAAGTGTTTCTTCATGTTATATAAGAAGATTTGAGAAACCAACAGACCATCTACCAAAGAAAAGTGTACTTTACTGAATGTGAACTAGTGAAGGCTTTTATTTTTAACATAAAACCAGCCAGCATTTCTTTACCCATCAACTATTTCCAGCATACACTGGAAATCAGAGGTTGGCAATGAAGATAAACATGTCATTTTTCTACAGGGAAGGCATTACCAAGAAGCTGTTCTTACATGGCAAATAATAGAGATTCACAGAAGAGTAGGATGAAATAACGCAGTTCTTCTTCCAGTACTTAGCTGCATGACTGGATACGGACATAAATCTGCCAATCTTATTTCTAACTTCCAAAGAAAACACAATGCTCAGCTGTGAAAAATTTCCTGGACTATCAAGTAATTGGAAGGAAAAAAAAACAACGATGAAGACTGATAATGTTATGTTTTACCCAACATGGTCATTGGAACCTCATATGTTGTTTTATCCCCTCACAATTACTTGACCATGTACAAATGTTTTCAATATATTGATATTACAACAAAAAATAAGTAGATAAAAGTACAGTTTTATCAACACACTTTTACTAGTCCTATTTATTAGTATGCCATTTTCAAATTTAGTGTTAATGTACATTAAGCTAGGAAGAGAGTCATTATCATGTTAATATCAATTAATTATTGTAGTTATGAAAAAAACAATTAGATACATGTTGCATCACCATGATTCAGTATCCCTGTGATATATCTCTGGTTTACATCTACAGGTTTTCTTATTCTCTAGGAGAATAGCAAAAATAAACCAAACAAAATAAGGCTTACTCAGTGATTTGGTTTCCAAATTATATTCAACACCTAGCATGTATATCTTCTGTTACTGCAGGTCTATATTTGTGCAGTTTATTTTCATGTCACATCACCAAAATCTTTTTTCTTTAAGCTTGTTTTTCTAAATGTAACACAAAAACATTGATGCTCCAAATTGCTATTTGGAGCATATCTGTTGATTATTTTTCCTTATCATTAATATTATTCAGCTCTTCAGATAGTATACAGTCAATTAACATTAGTGAGAACAATGTGAACATCATCTGAAGATCTAGATGGAGCTAGATGGAGAGCCAGCTCCAGGCACAAGAGAGGTACCAGCAGAACCAAGAATTACTAGGGTAGCTAAGAACAGGATCCAGACCTCCGATATGCCAAAGAACAGAAACTTTTCCAGAGCACTGAACTCAGGCCTTGCACCATGCAAATGCTGAACAATTGAGTCAAACACTTAGTTTTTTAATGATAATAAATCCTCATGTAAGCGTTCTCCAAGCTAATGTGACATTCATTTCAAAACTGACTTATTTCTATCTAATTCAACTCAGTGGCTGTTTGTTATTCCAGTCATTACACTGCTGCAGCACTCTAGCACACAGGCCATAACCTCAGTGACTAAGGACTGAACAAACAGGACACAAAGCTGCCAGGTGGACAAGAGAAAATGAGTTTACCTTTAGTCACAGCTAAACAGAGTAGATTGTTGAATGTTTGGAAGAGAGTGTCAAAGAGAGAAAAACAAGTTTTAATCTGCTTCTCTGCCTATGTCTTTTTAGAGTCTGGAGTTGACTTCATTTTCTTACAAAATTATCCAAAGATATTGCATGCAGATAGAGACATAAAACATTTATCCAAAACCCATAGGAAGTTAAAGGAATTATCTTGTTTCTACTCCCCACACCCCAAAAACAAACAAACAAACGAACAAAAAACAACTGGAAAAAGACTGTTAAAGAATAATGAGAGAAGTTCAGAGAATCCCTGAAGGAGGGCAGGAATTCAGTAAGCAAAGTCTGGCTAAATGTGAGGCAGGTGTCTGATAATTTGAAAAAGATAATCCAGCTGATGTGGATCTGAGATTCATCTGCAGTCATCAAAGACTTCAGTGAGAGAAATTTTAGAGATATGTCAAGGATGGAGGATGGATTGTAGACTTGATGAAATCAGAGGAGAATTTAGAATACCAATAAGTTTAGGAATGGCAAGAACGAAATGCCTGCAAAGACGTTAGAAGGGTAGTGGGAAGGAGGGAACATGGGTGGGCTTCCTCAGTGTAGGAAACAGAGCAAACTGGGTGCAAAAAAGGCATCCATAGATACTGGAAGATTATTTGGAAACAAAATAGAGAAAAGCAAATGAGATGTTTATATAAGTGACGGGAGGAAAGAAAGAAGGATCAATGGCAAGAGACAGAAATCAAAGCCAAGAAAGAGAGCGTATATAGTGTCTTTTATAATAGAATCATAGAATCCTTAGAGTTGGGATGGACCTTTAAAGGTAACATAGTCCAAATCCCCTGCAATGATCAGGGATATCTACAGCTAGATTTTGTTGCCCAGGGCTTCATCCAGCACCTCTCCTTGAAAGTCATCAGGGACATGGCATCAACCACATCTCTGGGCAGTCTGTTCCAGTGCCTTACCCCACCTTCACTGTAAATAACTTTTTCCTTGTATCTAACCTAAATCCATTCTCTTTAAGCTTGAAACCATTTCCCCTTGTCCTATCACAACAGACTCTGCTAAGGAGTCTCTCCCCTTTCTTCCTGTAGCTCCCATTTAGATACTTGAAAGGCCACTATCAGGTCACCTCAGAGCCTTCTCTTCTCCAGGCTGAGCAGCCCCAGCTCTTTGAACCTGTCCTCACAGGAGAGGTGTTTCAGATTTTGGATCATTTTTGTGGCCCTCCTCTGGATCTTCTCCAATAGGTCTGCATCTCTCCTGTACTGAGGACTCCAGATCTAAACACTGTACTCTAGGTAAGGTCTCACCAGTGCAGAGTAGAGGGACAGGATCAGCTCCCCCAACCTGCTGGCCACAATACTTTTGATGCAGCCCAGTGTACAGTTGGCTTTCTGGTTGGGCTTTCTGATCTGAGTCATGTTCAGATTCCCATTCACCAGCACTCCAAGGTCTTTTTCATCAGGGCTGTCCCCAGCTTGAATAGGTAGTGGATGTTGCCTCAACCCAGGTTCAAGACCTTGCACTTGGCTTTGTTGATCCTCATGAGGTTTTCCTGGGCACACTGCTCAAGCCTGACTAGGTCCCTCTGGATGGCATCCCATCCCTCTGGTGTGTCGACCACACCCCACAGCTTGGCATCATCCACAAACTTGCTGAAGGTGCACTCAAAACTGTCAATGTCAGTTATGAAAATATTAAAGAGTATCAGTCCCAGTGCTGGGACAGTGACACCACCTGTCTCTGATCTCCATCCAGATGTTGAGCCTTTGACCAACTCTCTCTGGACTCAGTCCTGCAGCCAGTTCTTCATCCAGACTTCTATTCAAAGAAACCGGTAGTAATCTTTGTGGAAAGAGATGTGGAGGCAGGAGAAGCAATATGGAATCAGGAGAACAGTCACACTAAGATGAGTGATTAGCATTATAATTTTCCAAGTAGAACCATCCACAAAAGAAATATACCTGACTAACTGAAGCAGAAACTAGGTTCACAAGAAGTGTTGCCATTTCATACAATGGCCACTGAGCACGGTAACGACTGAAAAGTGAATGATGCCTGTGTGCAACAACCACAGGCACCTTCACTGACACAATCCCAAATGAATTTTTCATGTCTATAACCTGCCTATGTTTAGAAATGAGTTGCTGAATAAACTGGCCAGTATGTCAGCGCCTAGGGCTAGAAGATTGCATAATAAACCTTTCAGATTTGTCACTGCTCTGTTAGAACAAGAGTCTTTATGCATTTTGAGAAACATTTATGGAAAACCTTGATCATTGATATGTCCTCTGTACTGTGAAGTTCTCTGTCATGTTCTTTATATTTCAAGATCACTGCAATGATCTCTGAACTAACAGTTATCACATATGATTTGGGAGTTTCTCTCTCTGTTTATGATGTATATTTTAAAATGAAACAAATTAATAAAGAGAGTCTGTGATTGCACAAAAATATTTTACTTCACAGAAGGGCAGATTATACGCTTTCTTTCAACTCCAAAGCCAGGTAAAATTTGCTAATAGGACTCATACTAAAAATATATAATTTACTCTTGCATCTTTAGCAACAGTGCAGGCATTTTCTATCCATTTTACTTTCTTGAAGCTCAAACAGACACTAAATTTCACTGGAGAAAAAAAATGTTTCAGACCTTTGACTAATTTTCCCAATATTGTCTTTCTAGGTGCAAAACACTTCAGGATTGTTCCAAGAAGGAAATATCTTTTTTTTTTCTATTGAGTGCCCTCAACATAGTCTTTTTTCTTTTTTTTTTTTTTTTTAGTTCATTGCTAATGAAAAATCTTGTTACGATTTTTAAGATGCAGCGCTTAGTTCATCTACTACTCTAACATCTTGGTCTACAAATACATGACTCGATTATCAAAGCTAATGGTCATGTGCACTTCCTTCTGATTACTGAAGGATGTATAGCTGCCTAATGTATCTAAAAGAACATCTGATTTATGTTTAAAGATATAATTATCCATATTAAAGCTAATTGTCTTATCTGTGTATTCAGAAACAAAAACATTAAGCTAAGCTTTTATCCACTCTTCCATTTTGGACACTGGCAGTCAAATGCTGAGTTCAGATGTTGAGTTAGTGGTAAACTGTAATCGTGCCAACTGCCTATAACGCTCAACATGGACAGGAAGATCAGACTTGACTAAGCAAGTCGCCTTAAGTGTCTTTTGTAATCAACATGGAGAAAGAGCCACTTCAATGTGATTCACTCCGTTCCAAAGGAGAAGCCTAAAATAAGTCAGATGAGCCTATTTCTCGCCATAGAATTTGATGGGAGATGTATACCTTTGATTTAGTTAACTACACTTCTGAAGCATAGTTAGGTGCCCTCTCACTCTGAGGAGAAGGGTGTGAAAGTAGCATAAATTGTTTCATTAATAGTGAAAAAATAATGTTCACCAGATGATATATTTTTAAATAAAAGTGAGATCCTCTAAACAAAGCAAACATTCTTGATACATTCTCTAAAGGGGTATGACTTACTTTCAGTGACTGGTTATCAAAATACAGCATTTACTTTTGGGTCAGAAATTTTGCCGTAGCGATCTATCCTGGTTACAGCTAAAAGCTAACAAGTAGAACTTGAACGAAGTTTGAACAATAACGAAGTTTTTTATTTTAAAAGACTTTAGGCTACATAATGGGTGCATGCAATGAAAGGAGAATAGACCAAAGCAGGGTGCTGCTGGCAGATTACTGGATGCAATCAAAGGAAAATTGCTGAGAAAAACATTGAACAATAAAGAAGGTCAGGGTAAGACACAAGCACTCTCCCAGCTAGGGATGAGCTATAAAAATACACTGTGCAACAAGAAAGACCAGAGTAATAAGAAAATTAAGCTGAAGCAAAGGAAGACAGTGAATTTGAGCAGTAATTGGAAAGGCTTTCTTTTCACAGTTACAGGTTGCTGGAAAGTATATCATTCATTACCAATGTGATGGTTCTCACAGCTTTTCTCATGGTAAGAAGGCAAAACGAAAAGCTGTCATACCATTACTACCAAACAGTAGTGATCACGGACACTTGTTTATATGTTATCCATAAAAATTGTATCCTGCCTCAACAAACAAACAGCAGAAATAAGTGAGTTAAAAGAAAATGCTGCTTTCTATTTAAAATGCCTCAGGAAAAGTTCTAACCACTTCTTATTTTTTTTTTAATGCATTTTTAGGGATCAAAGTTGCTCTTTACAAAAGCAGTTATGTTTTTGATCAAAGTGAGTATAAAGTTCATTATTTGAACACTGGCGTATTATTTATGAAAACCTTCACTGTTCTTCTTCCTTAAAACTGGCAATGTTAGAGGGAGTAAAAAATAGCAGTTGTGATCCATACTTAGATCTATATGACAGTAGGAGGGCCAGAGCATAACTTGATACTGAATCACCATACCTGCCAGATATTGCACTATTTCTGATTCTGGTATAAAATGTATCTGGTGTGCTGGTGGCTTTTGTTTTGTATTGTTTTTCTCCAGAAAAGCTGAGAATGGTGTTCATATCATTTTACTGTCAGAACAAATGATTCTCATCTCTTCCAACATTTTTGACTGTCCATCAGATCCCACTGTTCTTCTCTAGCAGCACCCATAGCAACTAGTCCTTGGACTGCTTTCCATGTGTCACAACAGTATCCTTACTTGTGTAAGAGAGGTGAAACTGTGGGATGTATTTATGGATAACTACCTGGAACTGAGCTATAACTGAACTGTTTGTTGCGGATGCAGTCATCATAGGATATGCACACCCTGGCAGAATTGTATGTACACATTTGCTCCACTGCTATCAATAATGCGGTTGGAAATGGGTGCTCTTAAGGTTCTGGAGAAAAATGTCCAGCTTCCAAAATGTACAGACATGATATGCATGTCCATTTTCTGCGTGCATAAATTCCATTGTGATTGCTGATACTCCAAATGCTGACAACAAAGGTACTTTCTATAAGTACAATACTTTTGGCTTCTTTCAGAGAACAGTGGATGGGGTTTTTGACAACCATATGATGTTGGTCACGTCACATTTCTCAATAGAGGAATATATGAGTGACCACATGGATGATGTCAATTCAGGTCCTCCTAAATGTAGGAATTTGCGTAACTCATCACGGCAATTGTCACAGCAAACTGCTATGCCACAGTTGGACAGAGAAACAGTGGAGCCAGAGATGACCAGATGCTTCCTGATTATGATGGGATGACTGGGTACATTACCTTAATCTTACTAGATGTACCTCTTCCTTTGCTTGAAATTCTATGGACTGTTGATTAGTGAGATGTGTCAGACTCAGCTGTGAGGGCAGTGGCTGCACTGAAGTAGACCCAATTTGGAGGGTCTGTCTTCAGATCTATCATGTGACACTGTGGATATGACCTTTGCCATTTGCTGCTGGGTTCAATATCAACACAAAATAATTTTATAGCTACTCTAGGATTTACTGGCACATTTTTAGTTACAGTTGAGAGACTTCTTTCCGCCTCAGCGAACAATGCAGTTCCCCATCAACTTAGTATATACAGTTCCTTAAACATGTGCAAGAAGACAGATAGAAATGTCAACTGTGAATCAGCTATTATAACTGGAGCTATTTCTTCACTGTCTGAGCAGCAAAAACAACTACATATCCTGCCTCTGTTGGAGCTGTGCAGGGTAGTGCTGAGACCTGCCACTATTCCCAGTTTTATGTATGAAGACATTCAGTTACATACTCTTATAATCTTCCTTAATTCTTCATTTGTAGTAGGACTGTTATCCTCTTAATCATTAGGTACGACCTAGTTTTACTATCACTTCTGCATTTTTATTGTAACTGCATTATTTTACCATACCCCTGGACAGGATCTCACTAAGACACAAACACCAAATTACATCATCCACTTCCCTTGCAGAAAAAGCTAAAATTCTGGTTACACAGGCACAGATGGGCATTTGGAGGCCAAGGGTTTACTCCAAATGTCTCTACCTTTGCCACGAGAACTTCACAGCCAAAATGCATCTGCTAAGAACCAGCAAAGTGCATCAGATTATTGTAATGCTGCCATACTGTGTTGCTTTGGTAATGAGTATTCCTAGTGCAGAGGTGGCTCAGAAAACTTTGGATCATTGCCAGTAAAATCACACAAATTAGTAGTTCTCAAAAAACACAAGTAAGATATTTTTTTAATTTGAATATTTTTTTTTCTACTTATATTCATCTCAGTTCAGAATATAATTCAGTTACATGAACATTGTCATGGGCTAAAGACCAAGTTCAACCTGGCCACTGTGGTAAAAGACAACAACAACAAAAAAATGTTTTTATAAATATATTAACAGTAAGAGGGGAACCGAGGAGAATCTCCGTCCTTTACTGGATGAATAAGCAAGGAACATGACCACTGAGGGTAAGAAGGCTGAGGTTCTCAACGCATTCTTTACATCTCTCTTTAATAGTCAGACCAGTTAACCTTGGTCCACTTGGTCCCCTGATCTGGAAGTCTGGAGTGAAAAGAAGAATAAAACTCCCACGATTCAAGTGGAAACAGTTAGAGAACTACTACTCCATCTGGACTGCCACAAGTCCATTGGGCCAGATAGGATCCACCCAAGGGCACTGAGAGAGATGGTATAAGTGGTTGCCAAGCCACTTACCGCCATCCAGCAGTGGCCCTGGTCAACCAGACAGGTGACTGGAGACTTGATAATGTGACACGAGTCTCTATGAAGAAATGTAAGCAGGATCTGGGGAACTACAGGTCTGTCAACATGACCATGGTCCTAGGGAAGGTTATGGAACAGATCATCTTGAGTGCAATCACAGGGCATGTGTGAAATAACTGGGGGATCAGGCCCAGCCTGCATGGGATCACAAAGGTCAGGTCCTGCTTGACCAACCTCAACTCCTTCTATGTTCTAGTGACCTGCTTGACAGATGAGGGAGAGGCTGCTGGTGCAGTTGACCTAGCCTTCAACAAAGCATTTGACACTGTCTCTCACAGTATTCTCACGGAGGAGGTGGCAGTCCATGGCTTGGACAGATGCACTCTGTACTGGGTAAAGAACTGGCTGGAGAGCAAGGTCCAGAGTGGTAGTGAATGGACTTAAATCCAGCTGGCAACCGGTCATGAGTGGTGTCCATAGGGAGTCAGTATTGGGGCCCATCCTGTTTAGTATCCTTATTGATGATTTGGACAAAGGAATTGAGTGCAACCTTGGTAAATTTGCAGATGGCACAAAGCTTGGGGAAGTGTCAATCTGCTTGAGGGTGGAAAGGCCCAGCAGAGGGATTTGGATGGGCTGGGTTGATGGCCTGGGGCCAATGTGTAGGGCTCTGCAAAGGGAGATGTTATTGCTCCCTACAGTTCCCTTAACGGAGGTTGTGACGAGGTGAATGTCAGTCTCATCTCCCAAGTAACAGACATAGGACAGGAGGGAGTGTCCTCAGGTTGTGACAGGGGAGATTCAGATTGGATATTGGGAGGAATTTCTTCTAAGAGGGAGTGGTTAGGCATTGGAACAGGCTGCCCAGGGAAGTGATGGTATCGCCATCCATGGAGGTGTTTAAGGAAGGGATGGATATGGTACCTGGGGTTATGGTTTGGTGGGTAGTGTTTGTTGTTGGTGGACAGTTGGACTGAATGATCATGAAGGTCTTTTTCAGACTTGTGATTCTGTGATTCTGTATTCTGCATAAATAATGCATGTATTTTCTGCCATTTCCATGTGAGTGTGACTAATGTGTTCCTAGATACAGTACAGAATCACACTGTATCTACTTAAAAAAGAGATGCATATTTAAGTTTTCAATATAGTCAGGCAGATCTAGTCAGTGGAGTCCAAAGCAGAATTTCACCCACTCTGAAGTAAACAGTCACAGTTTTGGTCTCTGTTGATTTTAGCAGCTAAATTTTCATTGACTACAATAGGAGTCCAAACACCTAGGTCACCTGTGGACTTCCTCTCTAATTTAGCTTTGGAAAATATATCTTGGATGGAAATAAAGATGGACCCTCTGATCCTGAGTAACAGTTCAGAATCATTCAAATAATTGTAGGAGAGTAGTAGCAAGTTGGCAGTAGAGCCATGCATTTAAAGAGATAAAATCATGTTACATTAATCCACCTTTACTGATTTCACCTCTTATTCAAGTTGAGGTTTAAAATACAGTCTAAGTGACATTCCTCTCTCACCTAAGATAGATATTAGCATCCCAGGGTTGTTATTACAATAACAGTCAACAAGTAGGACATTATTTTTTATATCAAAAGTAGATACTGCCCACAAAGTCCTGGCTGAGGAATTTCAGGGAGCCATTTGGCTTAAGAAATTGAAGGAAAAAATATTGCAGAGTACAGAAGATAAATCTCTGCAAATGCTGCTAAAATCTGAACTGACTGAGAGAAGTTAAGTAGCAGGAAGGTATTACAAATCTTACCCCTCTTCAGCTAAATTAATCATCTGTACACATTAAGAAGGCATTTAACATATGGTGCTTCAGGAAAAGTGAAAAATCTACTAGGTGTATGCTCTGCCACCAGCAGAGTGAAGCCAATATTACAGTGGTCTTTTAGCACAGTTAACAAAAAAATCAATCGCTTTTTATTTTTATTAAATTACTATCAGCTCAGAGAATGAGTGAAGTATGTTTCCATTTACTCCATAGAATCATGTCTGCAAGGTGGTTACAAATAATTGGATACAGAACCCTCCTGATAGGGTGGCTCAGATATCTTTATTGTTAGAGGGGACACTTTTTACGCTGCCTTCCAGTGGCCCTTTGACAAAGAGGAAAGATATCTGAAGACTCAATAATTGATTGCTGCTTCAAAGAATTAATAAAAAGCACTGCACTCAGAGAGCAGTTATAGCTATGAATGAATTGTGCTTTCAGTGGCTTTGCTCTCTCAGAAAACTTATCAAAATTTCTATTATTAAACAAAGTGCATACAGCCTCAAAGGGGAAGCAGGGAGGGGAAGACAGATGTCATGATAATGAATATAAAACATATTTTATTCTAAATTCTACTCTCTTGAATTTTGAATAACCAGATGTCATTAAACATAATCTAAATCAACAAGATATATATTTCCCTTCTCAACAAAGATCTCTGCTTCCACTATTTCTTTAATGTACACTAATTTTCTTCATTTTTTCTGGTCCTTCTCACATTTCCCTGCAAAGAAATTCCCAAAGGGCATGAAAGGACAGAAAACTGCTGTGAAAGAGTCCTAAAAGTGCATATGCGTGGGAGGGCTGTGGGAAACTCTCTTCCAACCATAGACTGACCATTTCAGTGATTCTCAACTTGTCTAGAAATTGTGAAGCCCTGTATTCCTGGAAGTGGTATTACTCTGTGCTATGAATTTACACTTTTTTCTTCAATTTTTCACTCACCTCCAGGGACCCTCAGATCACAGGTGGAAAAATCACTGCCTTTTACACAGCTCACATGAGACCTGTTTCTACTCTATGTGTATTCGGGGTCACTGAAACAGGAAGGCTTCCCATCCATCATGCATGCTAACTATCTAAAGCCTATACAACATTGGCAGCTCTGTTCAGCCTCTTTGAATCATATCACACTGAACTTACAAGTCTACTGTAACAGCAATTCAATGCAAGGCAGCTAGGATGACCCTCAAAGACCCAAGCTACCCACAGTGGAGTAGGATGGAATAAAGAGGGGTGCACTTTGTGCACATTATTTAAGGACTTCTACACACCTCAAGAATCTTGAATAAAGGAGAGCTGGGAGGGAAGCTGTGTGAAAACAACAAGGAGAAAAGCAATTACAGAAAAAGAATGTAAGGACTGCTTTTCCCTGACAGTAGTGTGGCCCAGATTATAAAGCTTCCTTATTTGTCATAGAGAAAGCATTTCAGAAATTAATTCCAGGTCTCATAAAAGTACCAGTGGCAGAGGCAAAAGACAAGTGTGGTAAAATTTAGTTGGGGTAAAGAAAATATATGATTTTCAGTCATGTTCAGAAAACAATAGAGCTAAGTATTTAATAATCTTGAGATACTGTGACCAAAGCAACCCTGGTCATTCATTCTGCCGTACAAGGACACTTGAGAAAATAAAGAATGAACAATTCACAAGACCTGTAACTGGGAAGATAAAAATGCCTGTACTGAGTAGACCCAAGATTTATCCGACTGTAAATATTGTCTTCTACAGTAGGTATAACAAATGCCTGTGGGAGAATAAAAACAGATCAAGTACACATCAGAATTCCTCTGACTCTTCCTGGTATGTTCAGCCCAGGCATTTCCTGAATCATGTATGAGAGCTATTTGTTTATTTATCCTCAGTTTCCCTTGCAAACTGTTCAGAATTGTAGAATGCCTTAGCAAAGAGTTCTCCAAGTCTATCTGTTACCTAAAAGAGACACCTTACTTGATTTATTTTGGGCAGTGTTTTTTTTTTACCTTGACTTGAGGCCTTCTATGTTTTGCAAATAAAGACATATAGCAGTAACCTATTTTACATGTTGGAAAGACCTAAAATACTAAGACAGTCTTTATGTGGAAGACATACCACAATTTTGACCAGATCTCTAGTTATTCTTTAAATTTTTGCCAGTTGATTAGACCTTTTTGGAAGAGCTATGCTATCTATTCAGAAATATCTATAGTTATATATTCTGAAAAGATTCTGAAAGCTATGAGAAAATTTAGTGGCTTAAATGAAATAATACTATACAGACCATTCTTAAGATGTGTACTGTATCCGTCAGGTATCTTTTCATTGAAAACTGTCTTGTTTCATCTATAATAAGGGAACAAGATGAAAAGAAGAAAATGATAATTTGTATATCAAAATGATTTGTCATAACTGTCTCAAAATTCCATAAAATTTCAAGGATTTAAAATTTTAAGCAATGTTATGAAAAATAATTCACCTTCTTTTTCTCTCTCTGTGACTTCTTTGAATATCTCAAAATATTACTTAAATACTTTTACTATCCTACCTCTAACTTCATTCTCCTGTAGGAAGTAACATATTATTCAGCATATATAAATAGAGAAGTACTGAAATATAACAAGTTAGAGGATGCACAGTGTAAATGAAAATCAATTTGTGGAAAACAAAGCAATCCCTAGTCACATAATATTTTATTTAATCTGAATAATGAAGGCTAACACAAAGAGGTATCAAAATCTCCAGTATGATTTAATCTTGTAACATAAAGCTTTATTGAGCAGCCTAAAAATGAAACAAAACAAAAGAACAGGCAATGAAGCTACTCTTTGACCTTCTCTATGGATGGAAAAACATTTAAATAATTTCCACAGAGATTTTTGAAACCACATTAACATGAAACCAAAGAAGCCACTGCTATTGAAAGGAAATCTTAGGGAGTGAGAACATGATGCATCACAAATAAATTAATGGCAAGCTGTCTTTTTGCATATGCACATTTTCTGTGTAAGAGTTGTTCTTTCACTTTTTTTGTTTCTGTGGGCACTGCTGCTTCTTTGGAGGGAACTTGGTACTGTGTGTGCTTGTGAGGGGACCTAGGGCAGAGGACGGAGAACATCAAAGAAAGCAGCATATAGACAGCAGCACTGCAATGCCACACCAGGCCCAATAGCACTGCTGGCACTGCCCAGAGCCTCAAGGCTGAGGCAGCACTGTGGAGAAAGCCACCCTAGGATCCCCCTGCCACCACCAAGAAATGTGTTTCAGCATCTGCCTGAGCCTTCGAGCCTGTCAAAGCCCAGAGCCATGACCCCTGACCCAACGCCTGGCTTCACTTCAACATGATCTCCTCCCTGCCACTGCTGGGGCCTTAATGGGGCTACTGGTGCAGGGATGGATGGTAAGTATGAAGGAACAAGGAGCTGAAATGATAAGGCTGGACTGAGATTTCCCTTTGTTAGTCATTTTTCTAATGTAATTAAATGAGGAAGTGATTAAAATCCTCCGTTTCTGTTTGCTGGAAACAATGCAATCCAGTTTATTGCATAGCCTGATGTTTATGAAATTCCTTCCTCTAAAAGAAATCTGTTTTCACAGAAGGTAATGGAAGAAACCCTCTTTTCAGTATCCAGCTCATGATTTGATAGCGCGATGACATTAAAGCATATATGATTAAAAGTGAGAATTAAAAAACAAAGAATGTAAGACTTGCTGGAGTGATCTGCCACAACATGTCAGCTTAACACAGAATGATGTATATCAAGGTTGCTTTCCTGAACACGGCTCTGGTATGAAACAAGGAGACCTTCATCCACGCTTCTTCGCTAGTTTGTCAGGTTATCTGTTTCAGGTTATTTCTTTCACAGACCTTAGCAAATGTCTCTCCCATGTCTGAGAAGTCATGAAAAAATGCCAAAGGTATGCAACAATGCAATGCAAATAGCTACAAGGTAAAGAAAAAAAAAGAAGACGAAGAAAAAGAAAAAAAGGGATACAGGAAGGAAGGAAACAGAAAGGCTTGGGAGAGTCCCCAGATTTTTGTTCTATTCACCTTTGTGTTACTCCCCATCAGCAGTATTTAAGTCTATCAGGTCTATCTGCTGGGCTGGGCTGAAATAACATGCATAGCCCATTCCTACAAAATACAGTAGATCATAACTATACCTCCACAATGCAAAATTCAGGCAATAATTTGCAAGAATGAATTGCTTGGAGAGGGACGTCTCCAAGAATCCGTAGGATGCATAAAAGTCAGAAGTGACCTGTACCTACTTGGACATTCACTGTGAGTTATCAAGCACTGGATCAGGTTGTCCATACAAAGTCAGAAGTCTCCACTCAGATATTTTCAGAAGTCGAATGAAGAAGGTTCCAGGCACGTTGTTCTAATATTGAAGGTGACTCTGAATGGGAGATTGGGCCATGGGGACTTCAGAAGTCCCTTTGCTCTTGAATTATTTTCTGATTTAACTTGAACATAGGAATGGGTTGATGAAATCCTAGGCTACATTTATGCCAGTAAGCAACACAATTAAAGGAATGTTTCTGGAGAGCTGAATTAAGTCATCTCAGCTATTAGAACAGCCCTTGTCATAGTTTTGAACTGTTCTAGCTAGCAGTCTGACAAATCATTAATGGGCACATCTGGGAAGACAGCACACACCTGCATATATTGTCAATGAACAGTTGTGTGTACCTACCTTTTGTAAGCAACTGAAAATCTTCATCAGCTTGAACAGGAATTTTTGCACACCAGTTAGCCCCAGGGCTGGAGGAGAGTCCTAGGCATATTTGTTTAGTGGTAATAGAGCAATTACAGTATTAAGATTATGTGTGTATTTCTAGGGTTCAATCCCAAAACTTAGAAGTGGTACTGCAGTCTTTATCTACCATATATAGAATTTTGACATTATCATATAGTGTCACAGCCCATAGACACATTGCTTCTTTTCTTTTCTGAGTAAATACTCTGTGCCTCTCATTTAGTGAGTGGATCAGAAAGAGTTGTACAGATCATGCTGCAGACAGGTTTAGCACCATACAAACAGCACAGACTCAGTTGCTAATCCAGAAGGGCACTGGCCTCCTACAAATTCTTGAGTATATCTACTAACCCTATGAGGGTGTTTCAGATATCCTAGACCATCAAAAACGATGCTACACTCCTTTGTTTAGGAAACTGGATCCCAGCCTTGTATATGTTTGATTTGTTTTCAAAAGACATAACAGAATGGAAAGTATGTTGTTTAAAAGAAAAGAAATTAACAAACTCTACAACAAAATGCAGTGCTCTTAGTCTCTTTTTAATATTCCACCTTGCATAAATAATGAAATGTCTTGTGCAATTGCTGTTGATATTTTCTAGTCCATCATGCTCTGTTTTTTGAAAAACAGATTGTTTGTTTTACCCATTAATCTGCATCAAGCCCCTTAAAACAATTAATTCTATCATATGAGTGATCTGAGTTGATCATCCAGTCCTACTGAGGTTTTGTTTTTGGACAATGGGAAAAAGGTAGTCTTAGAGTTATCTGATATCCTGCATAAAATAAGAATAGACATCTTTACCTACTACTTTCTGGTATTGCTACAACTGTTCTTTTGACCCTTTTTATATTTGTATATTAGACTACAGAATTACAGAGCCCATGGTTTGATCAAGTAATTCAAAATGGAGCAAAGGGATGCTGAAATTCCTATGAAGTTCTTCACACTTCTAGCCAGCTATTAACTCAAAGGAAATATTTTCCTTTTCAGTTACACCTTAGGTAACCTGTGGATGACCTCCACAGCTCACATCACTTCATTTTTTTTTCTGTTTCTCATACAGTCTCAGATTTATCTATCTGCATTACAAAACCCACAGACACTTTTACTTACTGAGTCCTTAAATGCAATGCACAATTTAGCATTACCAAAGTCTAGAGAAAGAAGGAACTCCTATTAATTGCATTTTCTAAAGAACAGTTTTCAGAGAAAATAAATTCAATGAAAAGCATGACATGCAATTGGATCGCATGATTACGGCACACTACCCTGCAAGTCAAGAAATTCACCAACTTAGCCAATATTATCCAGTAATTAAAAATATAACTTCCGGATTTTCTCATTTTCAGAGACAGGTTGAAACTTTAGATACGTATATTCCTAGAGGTATAAATCACAAATACCCATGGTAATTAGCTCCTGCTTGAGTTTCCATGGAAACAGTGTTTACGGTATTGTGGTGTTATCAGGAAAAAGAAAAAAAAAAGTTATAAATAATAAAGAGGCTAATGTTTCTCTCAGTTTTGCTGAACAGCTTCAGGCACTGAGACAGAAGAATTGGATAGAAATGAATGACCACAGCTGTAACACCAATGCTTATTATCGGCTGTGCTTTATTACTGGAATACTCGCATTACTGTTAATGCTTCACAATGTGATGGTGCCAAATTACCTTTTATTGACTATTATAACCACTGAAGATCTAGTTTCTTCAGAAATAATTGGCTATGCTATTTTCACCATAGTAATGTGAAGAATTCTAACTTGTCTTTTTAAAATTTAACCTTGGTTTGCATTTTGCTCATCTAATTGCCTTTATATTTCAACCATGAATAGATTGTTTTGTTTGTTTATACCTCTTATTCTGGGTTCCCACAGGGTTTACAGAATATCACTCATAACTATTTCACTTTCGTTGATGTGAAAAATGCTACATAAATGTATATTAATTAGCCCAAAGTAAGGCAACTTGTCCTTGTAACATAAATGAGTGACTTTGTAGAAGCAGTGTTTTTTATCCAGTTCTTCTTTTAAGATTCAGTGAAAATAAGTGTGCCTAATCTATTGCACACTCAAATGCTGGTATATAATTGAGTCAGTTGTCAGCACTTCGTGGTGCTCTGTTACCGCTTTCTGCATTCTGTAACTACAAGAACTGATGCAATAGAAACAGCTCCTGTGAGATGTTCAGTGCAGTCAAGTCCTGTTGAAGTAATGGGCAATTGAAAACATCCCACAACTCACAGAAGCCTTCAGAATCATGTTCACATGGAAGACTTAATCACTTCAAAAAAGAAGCAGGCAGCTATGTCATAAATAAGCTGAGTTACTTCATAGTGGGAATCTATAAAAAGAAGTTTCAGCATTGTAGGTTCCTGTCCAGTAAAAACAAGGTGAGAAGCATCCCTCCTTCCTTAATGTTTTAATATCTAATTATACCCTTATAATTCTCATCATCCTGTTAACACTTGACTATCAGGTTAAAGGCCCTCCCAGAGCAGACATTTTTAAGATCAGTCTCATGTTACTTAAAAAGGTTTATAAATGGCTGTTTTTAATTGCCTTTATGAAGAAGGTTTCTCTTGACATTTGACAAAGTTAACTCTCCCCGTAAAAGTGCTTCAAGATTCTCTGGACCCAAAAGACAATGGCAACTTCATTTACTTATTAGAACATTCACCTCTGCAATTAGGGTAAATGCAATTTGTGTTTAATGAAGACCACATAAACAATCATGTTCTCAAAGTTTTGATCCCATTTTGAATTTTGCAATTCAGTCTCATTATTGTTTTCTATTGTAACATTTCCTATGAAATTATCGTTTTTGTATTTTCTTTCTTGCACTTGCCAGGAGCAATATCTTCAGAGAAACTCCATAATGAACAGTAATGAAAAAAAAAAATCACAAAGGAAACCACTGCCTAAGCCTACACTGACAATTGCTGTTCCATGTTCATGTTCTCTTTTAGAAATCTCATTTTGCAGCTGTGTGGACAGCATTATTTTTCATCTGTCTTCTGTATAGACTTTCAAACAATTGACCCAAACAATGCTTTGTTCAAAAACTCCATCAGTTAATTATAAGTTATTAAAGGCAAATATCTATTTTAATTCGATTTCTGTTTCTTAAAAAATACTATGATGGGCTTAAAGATTTATTTGCATCCATAGCAGATGGAGATGTAGAGTCCTCCAGTGGTTAAGGTTACTTTCACACAACAGCACTCCTGGATCTTCAGATCCAAGATGACAAATATTAGCTCAAGAAGAGAGAAGGAAAAGCGCTGTTGTCACAGCCCTGCTGAGGCAGCTCACCCAGCCACAAGTGAAAGGCAGCCAGCAATAGTACAAAAGGAGGGCTGCAGAGTTGCAAAGCGAAGCCCCTAAGCACTGCAAATGTTCA
This sequence comes from Odontophorus gujanensis, assembly GCA_013399175.1. NCBI lineage: Eukaryota > Metazoa > Chordata > Aves > Galliformes > Odontophoridae > Odontophorus > Odontophorus gujanensis. The sequence goes on from VXAB01013799.1 coordinate 54,459, forward strand.
GGCACTGAGGAAAGCCACAGCATTTTAAATCGTTCAGTAAAAAGAAAATAGCCTAATGCTCAGAAAATGACACGTCTTATAGAAGTTTACAGCAGTATCTGGGGAACCTTACAGGGAAATTTGCTCGAAGTGAGTATACTTTATTCACATCACTACTTGATATGACTGATGCGTGACTTTTGGACTACTCACTCGTGTTTCCTATGGCTGACTGAAGATGTATACCACATTACAGTGATCCATTTGGATGACAGCAACACACGGGGGCTTCTCAGCAGGACCAGAACTCTTTATCATATGTATCAAACAATACTAAAATATACAAGCTTGTCAAGCACAAAGGAAAAGCCAGACATTTAATTCCATGGCTGTTATTGTAAGCTCAGCTTATGAGCTGTAAGCTATTAATATATGTGGTCTTTCCTTCTCATATACACAAACTGAATACAGTGTTCCTAAATTGCATTTGCAAATATTTGCATGCACATGTACAATTTCCTGAATTAGTTAACTTCATGATTTTTTCAGAGCAAGGATAGAGGGTTATGTTTAAAGTGCTGATACAGGGAAGGTGAGAAAATTTATGAACTGTCTGGCATTAATTTAACCTTACTACAGCAGTCACAAGTTTTTCTAACAGCTCCCTGAAATCAATGGACTGTTGCGATTCTTCTTTTGCTTTTAGCAATATCCCAGCTATAGGAGAGAGGTTTCTGCCTTTGCAAGGTGGTGATTCCATTTCATTGCTCACAGCAAATTAGAAATATTTTTATGAAAGTTATTTAAAGAAGAAAATCAATAGTGACTTAGATTCTTGGCCACTTCAGTGAATTGTCAGGATTATTTGGTGGTTTATTACACTGGTGGGAGTGTCTAGAAAATCTAGCAAAAATATGCACAAAGCTTTCTCACCACTTTTTTTTTTCTTCCTTTCTTTTTTTTTTTTTTTCAAATAGATGTCATATTTCTGCTTTTATAGCCATATCCTGATGCATAACATTATTAGTGAAAGGTCTGCATATTCTGCAGCTACTGTGAAATAAAAAAAAAGAGTTGCTAAGTATTTTGGGGTTTTATTTTTGTTCAATTTTTACTTTAAGTCAAGGTAGCCTATTATTAGGCATATGGATTTAGGAGCTAAGAAGATTAGCAGAAGGCAGACTTGTTTCATTAACAACGTACACATCCTTTTGCCATTTAGAATTGCAGAGTTCCAGTTCCCCTTTCAGCACCTCATGAACCTGGACGGGTTTTTCACAGTGTGACTCCTAAGATGCTCTACATCCCTTTCTCTAAGATGTAAGTGACAGATGATAGGCATTTTCATATGACCTAGGAGGAGACTTGCAGTTCCCTTGCCATCTCTATCATACTAGCATTTTTATTAGACTTACTGCCAAACCTGTGATGTAGGGCTCATGGAAGAAACTGGGAAGCAAACAGCCTATAATGTCATCAGATTAAATGTACTAGAATCTTTTTGACAATTGACAGAAACCTTTTCTGCAATCAGTAGCACCTATTTTTGCATGGCGTTTTTTACTTACTAAAGGTCATAAAAGTTTACAAGATAGAACTAAAATTTCTGAAATATCTTGAATTACTTGTATTCAAATAAAACAGACAAATATTCCTTTTAGAAGGGAAAGAAAAATATTTTTATATCATTAAGGTCAATATATTTTCTTTCAACAATGTAAAAAAGCAGCTTAGGTCCATGGTAGTAGTAATTATGTAAACAATTCATATAGTATATAGTATTTGAGACCCTTTATCTGACTGAATGATGAAAAGCTCAGAATTCATCTTATTTCTCCAACAGTAGAGCTGGCATATTCTTATCTAGGCTATTAGTGGTATCTTGGAGCCCTCTAGCTCACAGCTCCTTTGCAATATTTTGTGATCTATTACAGGACTGCTAATTGTGTTTTGAAACATTGATTTTAGGAAAGAGATGGAATGTACCACATTAAAAAGCATTTCAGCCTTGGCACAAATATACTCCAAGTACTGGAAAGGCAGTCAAGATTGACTTGTACTTGCACCCCATGGGGAAAACATAAACACTTGTTAATTATAGAGGAAGCTAACCACCAAGGCAGCTGGGGATACAAATTCATATTTCCAAACAAAGAAAATTAAACATTTGCTCACACAACTCTGCTAGAGAAAGAGCTCTGCTGATCTCTCTGCATTAAATGATCTATCTCCCCAGGGTAAACAAATGAGGCCCACAGCCCAGTGCCACTCAGAGTAGCAGGAAGGAAAAAGACTGATTAAGTGGCAAAGTGTAACCTGTCTTCTCATGGCTAGCTACTTCATTACCCTTTGCACCCCCACTATGAGGCCACATTGCTGCATCCTGGCTTGGCTGGCACACACGTGAATTGTTGAGGTTTCCTGCAATGTTTGTATTTCTTATTGTTCTCTTCAGTAAGAGAATATTCGAAATTAATTGAGTTGGGCAAGGAAAGCTTTTCAATCATCTTCAACCTGTATTCAAGAGAGGACTATGGTAATTCATTCAGTGCTGCTTATCCAGCATTTACAGCACAAAGGCCACTGACTCCATGCTTGCCAGCTTGTGCTCCCCATCCCTCCTCCCTTGCCAATATCCACAAAAAGTCTGGGGGGTCATTGCAAGTCCCAGGGGCTATGCCCATAGAAGGAACTTGAAAACACATCCCATTTAATTGTCAGCACAGTCAAGTGCTGACAAAGGTTTGTCCTGCATCAGCTAGCTCCCACCTAGATAAAGTACCCAAGAATTTTTTCACAGGAAAGCAAGGACACAAGAGAGCTCCTATCCACATAATAGCTAGCAAACCACATGGGTGAGGCATTTTGATGGAGATTTCAGCACATGAACACAAGCCCTGCCATTGGCCCCAGAAGCTGAGAGTGGCCCAGCCCCCTTACATTTATTAATGCAGACACAATTGCCATCATTTTCTTTAGAATCTGAGCCCTGCATCAGAAGGAGAAGCACCAGACATATCTTGACCTCCACCCTCACTCACAACTTCATGGCTGCTGAAAACACGCAAAAGCTAGACCTGAACCCAATTTGTCTTCAAGCAGAGCAATAAACACTAAAATCATCACATCTACTGCTGTCCTTTGCATATGCAATTCTATTTCCACACAATTTTTACTTGTAAAACAAACTCTTAAGAATATGAAGCAATTTTTGTTCTGATGACTGCTGAAATGCTGCTTCTAGTGACAATCTATACAGCTATGTTGGAAGCAATACTAGAGGCTGTTGTGCCTCTTTGATCATAATTGGAATATAAATAAATGTTAGTTCTAGTCAGAGGCTTGCACTTTAATAGCAAAAAATTCTAGCCTGCCATTTATAGAACAGAAAAAGAAGGGTTTGAATTCAACCCTTCTGACAAATTGTTTTGTGTTGCTGTGTGTACTAAGTAAAAATACGAAGGACAGGGGAGAACTCTCAGGCTCAGTGTACAGATGTCACTGTGTAGTTAATTTTTTCATATTTATATTATTCAGAAAGGATTATAAAACATAATATTAGTGCAGCTAGGCAACAGAAAACCTTGCTGAGTTAGCACATGGCTTATAATGCTACCTGGGTTGAGCAGAAGTGTCTCTGACAAGCTGGGCAGCAAAAACACATGGCAGTAGCTTATAGTGAAGCTGATATCACGGAATGAACAAATGCACTAGATTGAGAAAAGAATGGGAAAACTTGATCATTGAAACTCATCAGCAGACTCATCAGTTTTAGTATATATGTTTTAATTTATACGTTCAGAATGAGCCAGGCAAAGTAGCTGAGTTTAGGTACCAAGAGATGGATTCCCCATGTCCCATTTTTCATTAAAAAAAAAAAAAAAGTATTCCTATTGATTAAAAATTGAGGTAGAAGGGACAGGAGAGAAAATCCAAGAAGGGCATGAAGGAAATAAATGAAGGAACTAGACTCATAGACTAAACAAAGAGATTTTCAGAGGCTTGCACAAATGGACAGGATGCAAAGGTTTACCCTCATACCAATTGTCAAATTATGTCTCAAGAACACCTGACAGAAGTATGAGTCAAAATACAAGAGCACTGTTAATAATTAATTTTATTGACCTGTTTTTAAAATTGCAAAAATCTTCTTTTCATTTGACAGAATAAAGCCAAGTGATCCCTACATCTCATCTGTTAAAAAGCCCACTCTGAATGAGATGACATGCAAAAAGGCCCTCCACTCTTGCGAGCAGTGAGCAAATAGGTAAATTCACAGAGGGACTTTCATTCAGTAAGCACTGGGAAAGCCTAGAAAATTGGAAATGCTCATAGTCATGCTGTAAGGAGAGAGTCTTTCTGGCAGACGCCAACACAGGTTTGAAGAGCACCATAATGTTCAAGAACCTCCAGAATTAAACACTCTCAATAACAATCAGAAACAGAATACATTTTCCTAACCTACACCCAGACACAACTGAGGAAGGCCTATTCAAATTACCAGAATCTGCAGGAAAAATAAGGCCAGAAATCATCACAGGCCACAAGCACAAGTGTGTTTACATTTATCACCATTATTAGCTATACGTATCTCTTAGTAGGAAGTATATTCTAGCTCCCCACTGTTCCTACTTATGTGATTGTAATTGAGCTTGGGTTAAGTTACGACCGAAAACACAAGTGACTGCGTGCATTAAGAATGCAGAGACAATAATACGGTTCTCCATAACAAAACAATACATAAAGATTTTGAGATAAGTGAAGGGAAAATTAGTCACATGTTCTACTAACATTAAGGAGAAGTTTGTATTGACAGCATCAGGTTTTCAGTATTAGCATATACAGTAAGATTTTCAGACCCCTTATATGACATTTTACATGTTGTATTGGGCTTATGTGGCAAGGTTTTGGTAGCAGCAAGAGGGGTCTGTAAGAGTATTAGAAGTAGAAAGGAATCATTCTTAAAGAAATACAGCCTATGTGAAAGACCCATCTTGGAGCTGCTCATGAAGAACTGTATGTCATGGGAGCAATCCTACACTGAAGCAAGGGAAGAATGAGGAAGGAGCAGCAGAGACAAAATGTTATTAACTCACTACAACTATCATTCCCCATTCGTCAAGCCACACAGAGAAGAAGAGATAGAAACAGTAGAACTGCAGGAATTAAGTTGATCCTGGGAAGAAGCTGGTGAAGGGTTATAGGAGGATATTTTTAGTTCTGTCTTTGTTTCTCACCATCCTACTCTATTTTTTTAATCAGCAGTAAATTAAACCTATCTTCCCCAATTTAGGACTGTCTTGCCCTATGTGCTAACTGATGAGCAATCTCCTCATCCTTACCTTGACCCACAAGCTTTTTCTCTCCATGTCCTGTTGAGGGAAGTAGTAAGAGAGCAGCTATATGAATGGCTGGCAGTAAGCCAAGGACAAAATTGGCATATGTTCGTAAGAACACAGAAGAAAAAAAGATTGTGAAAATGTCGGCTGAGAACTAACAGTGCCTGTGTTCATCCTCTATCTTTTCCATGTATTTCAAAACCTAGAAAAAAAACAATAAAGCAAATGACAAAATCATGTGCTTTAAGTTTCACGAGTGCTTTGCAATCACAAATGGTCACAGTTTCTATTACCAACACATGGAGTCGTAGTCTAAAACTTGGTAAAAACAGGAAAACTGAATTTGTACTGCAGCCCAACAGCAACTTGTTCCTCCAATATAATTTTCAGCATGGCCTGTCAACGGTGCATTCATTCTTTGGGATATCAGACAGGGAAATGAGTTCAGGATTAGATTAGACACTAATCAGAAGTCACCAGTATTGCACAATAAATCTAGACGTATGTTTTCTTGTTTCCATTTATATGGCAGCTGTGGGGTGATTGATTCTCCTCTACATTAAAGAAAGCATGAGAGTTCTATGAAAGCAGGGAACATTACCCAGAAGAGGGATTTTGCTTTTGAGTGAACTTCATAGGTTTAGGGAATTTGAATTGAGCATAGCATTTGATGCATTAACTGGAGTGCTTGTCAAATGTAACATTTTTAGTGCATGATGATGTCTTCATTAATCATGATGATATTATGTATGTGATAACTGAAATGGAAAGAAAAGCTGAAGAGACCAGATTAAAATTACTTCGGACCCCCCACAGGAAGGAAGATGTGGAAAACTTCATCCTTATGCTTTCCTCTTTATAGGATGCTAAGAAACACAAGGCCACGTGCTAATTTTAGATGGGATTTTTGAGTTTCTGCTGCTACTGCTACTTAGTAAGGACACTTCCAGTTCTAAACTGTGCACTTCTCTCTACTTACTCATATTTGATAACATTAGGCAATCAAGGTAAAATTATTTTGAGATTTTACACATAAGAGACTGAGTCTTCTATTCCTCTAGCAAAACATGACTAAGTTTTCTATATCATTTTGTCCTACTAACAGGAGATATGCATAAATTATAACAACATAAAGGTCTGGCCTTTTAAGATTCTGATTAAGTGTCCATTTGAAGAATGTTCTTCATTTCTTCAGCCCACTGAAGAGATGTTCTTCTGTTCCCAGTAGGTCCTTTGATTCTTCAAACACACTCTTTCAGTTTAGTTGCTTACCTAATGACATCGATGTTTCCATTTAACTCGTTTGTACTAAGTGAAAGGTCTTGTCAATAGGGATTTGACACATCTTAAAGTTTCAGTTAAACTTCTTTACCTTTTTAATGAAATAATTTCCTAATACTCAGTCTTTTTAAAAGTGTCACGTTGAGCTGACAATAAATTGCTTCTTTTCAAGGTTTCAGAGATTTTTCCCAAGGTAGCCACAACTCAGTCAACACAGAAAATAGTTTTGCAAAATGTTTCTGCAATTTTAAAGAACTGTAGGTCTCAGGAGTTCCTCACTGTGATGTTAAGAAGTGACTGGAATGTAGCTGGAATGAGCCCGACTTACATAATTATGAAAAAACACAGTTCAATAAAATTTTGTTAAAAGTTAGCTTGTCCAGTACGCCTTTTGCAAAGCAATGCAACTGAAACGTAAACCATCTTCAAAAGGCTTGAGAAGGAAGTTTCCTTCTAGAAGGAAGTAGAGTGAGCAGGAGCCATGTTCTTACAAGGAAACTGTAAGAGCAGTTGTAGAAACAGGAAGTCTTGAGAGGGAGAGATTAGCCTGCGTGCTCAGCAATATCACAGAAAAGGTTGCTGACTGATGCCATTTCACAGTCCCACTAGAGAGACTAAACACCAGCACGGCAGTTACTGATGACTTTCCTGGGAGCACAGGAGGCCTGCTGCACACTCCATTGTTACTAGGGGGTGGTGATTACACAGGTGGTTGTAGGAGGTACTTGAGGGTGAGGGAGGAGGGCCTCCTCCTGCTCTGTGGTGACTTAGGGCACAGCTGCAGTGACCCCATTGCTTTTAGGAGAAAGAGCTATGCTATCTGCCTGTCTATCAGCCGGCTGAACTCACCAAAGGCGAAGACCAGAGGGAAGCAAAGGGCCAGGGAGAAGATGATGGTCTGTCTGCCACATCATGTGGTTGCTGCCTCACATGCCTTGGACTAGCTTTTCATATCATGCATTACGAACTGAAAGACTTTTTAACTGAACAGTTTCAATGTAGCCGAGAGGATTTGATGTTTTATTGCTGATCCTTTCTTTGCAGAAAACTTTTGTGCTTCACCATTCTCCGAAATACTTTGTAGCATTTTACTGAATAATAAGGTGTGAAAATATTCTTTCTTCTGCTGCAAATTCATCTGATTGAGACACAGAAAGACCCTGTGATCCTAAATACAGTGTAGTACCTTACCTAGTTCATGTGCCAGTGCCCTTATGCATGCCTCATTCCTCCAGCCACTCTGGAGCCTTTTCTCTGTATATGAACAGAAGCAGTTATACCTTTGTTCCCTGCAGCAATCTAGTTCTAGAAGCAGCCATGGAAAAGATCTTGAAGCTTAGGCAATAAAATGTTTTTGTAAGCTTATGATCCTAACAAGATACTGCAACATACAGTTCTGTTATTTCCAGAGTGTGAGCCTAGTGATGAATTTAACAAATTGTATCAGTCCAGCTCTAATTTAGAACTCCTCATCTGCCAGGGAAAACCCTTAGGAAGAAAATTTTTCAGCTTCTTATGGCATAAAAGATCTTTCTCCAGAAGGCCAAAGGGGAAAGAAGGAAAATATCTTGACAGATTTAGTAAATATATATTCAGTAACAAATAATTAAATTAAACTCAAACCATGCAGTTCATGTGGGCAAGTAATCTTGGGTCTGAATAACAGGGATGCAAAAAAAAATAAAAATAAAATAAAAATAAAAATCAGGAATTAATTTAGGTATGGCTCTGAAAGCTCAATGTTATATATTATAATTTGATCACTCACCACAGCCCAAGTGGTGTCAGAAGCTACCAGGAGGGCTGGTTCCACTACATGCATCAGTTCCTAGCTCTCATCACTCAAAGGAAAGGAGAGCTCAGAAGCTGTTATTCAAAATAGAGACTGTTGGACAACTACTTGTTCTGAAAGATGATAACAAAGCTGCAAAACATTCTTTGAGTTCCATAATTTCTGGAGAAACAGGTGGAAATTGTGATGCTTTAGGACAGACTCCCCAAGCCAAGGTCTGGCACTTGGAAAGGGACAGTTAGACAGAGATGATAGGCATTTTTTTGGCTTAGAGATGATGATAAGACAAGCAATAAGCTGTTTTTTTTTTCACTCCATTTTGTTTAAGATGAAAGAAAAACTATAATGATATCTCTGTTGTGATATAAACACATGCCTCATTGCTGCTCTGACAGATGGTACTGCTTGAGCATAGACAGCAGATAAACTGGATGTGATTATACTAAAAGTCAGACACAGCAAATGGTCGTTTGCATTCTTCCAACACACGCAGACTGTTTCTTCTTTGATAAACTCACATGTTAAAATAAAATGTATGACAATTTGCTCTGTGAATTTTCCATCCAATCAAATTCGGTAATAATAGCAAATACTTTTCCACTCAAGATAACTGAAATACCTTCATTCATTGACTGCAACAGCTCACAGAAGCAGACAAGATTATTTTTGAGAGATTCCAATTCACATTCTGAGAAAATCGCTTGGTAAGGTGCATAGCAAATTGGAAAACTCTGTATATTTTAGCCACTGAGTCAGAGAGGAGAACAGACACGATCTGCTTCACTGTGTTCTCATTAGGAGCCAGGTTCTTCCCAGAAACATACATAGGCAGTTATTACTGAAACCGATGAGGGTTGCCTGCATCCAAGGACAGAGGTTCTTCCATTTTAGAAATGGGGTCTGAGGGAGAGGGAGCCATATGTTGGTTTGCTAAACCTTGTGTGGGAAGAGAAGTAACACTTGAGCAACATTAATTCAAAGACACAGAATTTGAAAGCTGCCTAACTTGTTCTGGTTCTGTTTGAATATTGGGAATGTCTCAAAGTTACTCATGCTACTGATGTGCTTGTCTGCTTTCTGTACCCAGGATGGCCAGCTACTTTCATCACTATTTAATATAAGAAAAGAATCACTAATCCAATCAAAGAGAAGAAAAAAATATCAGAAGAAAAGTTACATCCCTTCTGTTTGGGTGTTGAGAAGGGAATGTTCCTACTTTTCACCTGTATTACTACTCATTTCCAGCTAAGACACATAACTGAATCCTTATAATGAAGCGGATGTAGGATTTTATCACAACAATCCACTAACTAATTTGCCTCCCACAGAGGGATTATTTCCCTGGTATTTCTCTGCTGGTTGCCACAAACTTGACTGCTTTCAAGCAAAAGCAGACTCCCACCCCCTTAGTTACCTGTCCTTTCTCTAAGGTCAGAGATTTCTGAAGTCACCTACCTCTATGGTTGCATGCATTTTTGCCTATTATTTCCCATAGCACAGAGTATCTTTTTTAATTGAGATCAGTGAACAACACAACAATTTCCAGACCAAGGACACTTACCATTTTCAAAAATGTAATTTTCCTCTTCTTTTTTTGTTATATGAGGAGAGTTTCAAAATCTCTGAGTAGAAGAGGTGGGAGGTATCTTAGAGAAGGCAGTTCTCAGAAGATACCAATGAATTTGCCTTTAGCCTATGCTGAACAACAAAAAAAAAATTGATGATTAATAAACCTGGGAGCCAATAACATCCATTTAGAAACATAAAAATATATATTTTATGTACATAACAAAAAGAGAGGAAATGATTAGAGAAGGAGAGCACATTCATGTGGTCATGTGGTAGCCAGGAGCTGCAGTAAAATGCTGCACTCTCCTCCAAGTGGTCTCCTCCAGGATGAGCTGTAGAAAAGTATCTTAAAGTCTGTTAACAATGTACAAAAGACTGCAGATTAATCTACCCAAGTTGTTTCCAACAAATCCATGGATATATAAGAGGAAAAAAAGAAAAGAAAGAGTAAGAAAAAAAATACTTTTTTAGGCAGCAGACGCAGCAGTCTGTCCGGTTTCTAACTGATTTGCACCTTAAAACGAAACCACTCTGTGGTTCTCTACTGTCTAATGAAAGATGATCAGTTCCCTCTCTGCAATAACACTGAGTGGGTCTGTATCCTTCTGCACGTTACAGAATCGTATGGCATTAGCAGTAATTCAGTATGTTGCTTTTTCCAGTTTTTGTCAATCTGGTTGAAATTGATAAAACATTGTTCAAAAGTTAATAGGGGTACTGACAGGCACAGGAATATAGGTATAGCATGTAACTTTACAGGCTTTATTTCCTTCAGAAATCAAGCTAAAAGCCAGCTGTTTTCAGAATGAGTTTAACTTAATCTGAAAATAGATGGGTAATCATAGTCCTCCTGTAAATTTTTTGCCCTAAAAGTTGCTGGTTTATAATCTGTCCATGGTCAAGATGGAAGTTCCAATTGGGTTTTACTCTGTGAGAGAAAACAAAAGGACAAGAAAAGATGAGAGGAAGAGAACAAGCCATGAGGAGCAGGTAGGTTCAGATCATCTGGGTAACAGGAGTCAGGTCTTTTGAATATTCATATGGCAAAACTTGATACGGGCTGCAAGGCATTACGTTCTCACTTTTGAAGAATCATATGATTTATATCATCCATTAGGTCACCTCACAGCCTAAGGAATGAGGCAAAATAAAAGGATTGAAAAGTCCCACTGAAAAGTCACATTAGTAATGCAGGTGTCACAGGTGATATTTGTTCTGTATGATTCATCCGAACACTAGCACTGTGGAAAGAGTTCTCAAAATAATACCTCTGCTTGCTTCCTTTATATGTAAGGTAACTTAAAAAAGAGTCCTATACTTTGTGATTTGATTTGCTACACTAAAAATAAATGTTTGAGCGTTAATTGTTCTGTTGTGCTCCTCTCCTTTCAGAGCTTTCAACAGCTACATGTGATTTTCTCAAATGTTTCCTGGGAAAATGGAAAGAAAGGATAAAAGTCCTTCTTCTATGCAATAGCATAGATTTAGTTGTGAAGAAATACACAAGCAGATGAAGAAAATATGTTTTGTTAACCCAATTATATGATGTCTGGAGATGGGCTTTGAAGCAGAACTGCAGGTGGCTGAAATCTTGGACTGTCCTACTTGGTATGGTATCTCCTTAAAACCCTTTCAAATGTGGCAGGAATATAAACTTTAACATGATAACAGGAAGGCCCAGTACATAAACAAGGAATTTAAGGGAAACAGGTGATCCAGCACATTTTGATGTAATTATACTAAAAGTAATTTGCTCTCTGAACCTGAATACACCAACAGTCCTCTTTTAAAACCTTGAAGCCTTTTGGAAGTGTGAAATCTGCTATCCATCAGCTACAGTTTTCAGTGGACCGTGCCAAATGAAATCCAACATGTCATTTCCTAAAAGAATGTAAAATAATGCAATCTATTTCAATGTAATATAAAGCAATGCATGGGAAAAATACTAAGGAAGCTGTAAGATGGTGTCCTTCACTGCCCACTCTAGAAAAAATCTCATGTACTATGCAAGATGAAAAACCTATTTCTGGTAGCTTATCTTCTTTATTAAATGCATTCCTGTCTTGCCTCCCAACTTTCCTCCCAAAGGCCTGGCACTGCAACTCTTAATTATGTGTATAGGGTAGCAAGGTCCCTGGATAAATATAATGAATGCAGCCCTATTTCAGCAGTCACTATCCAGGATATTTCAGTTGAAGCATATCACAGTGTTACAATCAAATGGCACTTCTTCCTGTAAAAGAGAGAACAGAATATAACCTGTATTTAATGTGAATATATCCATATTCCAACACTGTCACTGTTTTACAATACTGAAAAAGTACCTGGGGTTAGTTGGTTATCAACTAGATGATTTCTTTTATCCGTGACTGTATATGGGAGGAATAGCAATGCTGTATCTCTTTTGCTTATAAAGTAGTTCTTAGAGTCACCAGACATCTCTCTGACTGGTGTAAAACTAGGTGCTTTGCCACAACATCGAGAGTCGTAAGAGTTAATGCTGCCATCGATGGTAGCAACTTCCTTCAACTTTGTTTACACGGGCATGAAATTCAAGGTGAGAGCATGTTGAACACATAAATACATAGAGATAATTTGCCGAAGCAGACAGAGGGAGATCAGAATAGGAGATGTGGCTGTGACAGGCAGTTCCCCATAGCAGGTTTAGGATCTGCCCTGGCTGTAAGAAGCTGCAGCTATGCAGATGCTGAGAGATCTGGCCTCCTACCTTCATACTGGTCAGGTCTGCATCCTTGAAACAAACCAACAAAGATATTTTGAGACGGAAAAAAGAACTCATTAAAGAGGGTTTTATCAGTTTAAAGGAATCAGCGACTGATTAAACAAAAGTTTCTTAATTAACATGTTGTCACAATTTTGATAAGAAATCTATTAAAATCTATTTAGAAGTGTCCTGGATTGAGAAGAATATTTGTACTAAAAGTAAGGTGTACTTCCAATAACCCTCTTTCCTGCTTAATTTTACAGCTGAGTGCTACTTGTACTGGAATTAGAAGTGCACTCACTGTCCCTCCTCATCTAAGTGTTTTAAAATTTACATGAATGTGTGACTAGGATCAGTGTTTCAGATCTGGGTGTATCTGAACACAGCAAACATGATTTTCTGCAGGAAAAAAAATATAACAAATTCAAGGAAAACCAAAATGCTTTTCTTAAAATTGTCAAGTGTGACCCATTTGTTTTGCTTGCATCTGAGATTAACCCATAGGTCACTATCTCTAAAGCAATTTTAACTTCTTTTTTTTTTTTTTTTGTTAGAACTGTGTGGCTTTTATGTCACCAACACCCAGAGGGAAAAGAGAAAACACAATTCTCACCAGTGCTCACTAATGGAAGAAATCACACTTTAAACTCATACTGTGAAGATGAAAGGTCATTCAAACATTTGAATGTGAGGTCTTTTATAGGAACTGTGTTGACACTTAGTCTGATCAGCATTCAATGCAACTACCTCTTATCCTGCTATCATCTATTCACATCCAGCCTTTGAAAGCTGAAGGAAGAAAGACAAATGTTTTGATGCAATCTTCTCTACCAAGGGCTTTGGAGGAAGGGCTTTAAAAAAAAATAAGAGCATAGCTGAAATTTCAGATGGAGCTCAAATTCTCCTATAGAAGCTATTGAATAATGCATGTGAATGCATACTGGGAAGGACTGAATGTTTAAGATGTCTCTAGTAGTGGGAAAAAGAAGGGACATAAAAAGGGGCAATCATGGCCTGGAAAATCAACAGGAGGACATGAGGGGCCATTTATCTCTGTTTCTTGAACCTTCTTCCAGACTTTCCACATGTGGGCTCCTCCAACCTCCTCCAATATTTTTTCAACTAGTTTGGCACCTTAGAATACACAGCTTATGCCATATTCCAAATCACACCAGACACATCTTCAGTTTCATGCTGAAAGATTACTATTCTGTCCAACTACAAGACAGACTTCAGTCTGTTTCAAAAATTTTGAACTGAAACCCACCTCCCCACATACAAAATATTTATTATATTTCATGGGCATTCACTGTCTCCCAGGGGAAACCTGAGGTATACTTGTTTACAGCCAGTTCATCCATGATAGACAAACTCTAAGCCATATGAATGCAGGACATTTCATGAAATCATGATTGGTCTCTGTTTCCTTTATTTATCAGTATGAACAGAGCCACTGAGCTCCTCCGTGTTCTCAGGGCGCACTGTCATTTGGAGAGGTCCTGCTGTTCATATATTAGATCCAGAATAGATATAGAAACTTTTGCCACACACAAAGTAGGGTTGAAACAGCAGCAGTGTAAACACCCAACCAAATTACCAGGACTGACTCAAAAGGATTAACTAAGAAAGGAGAAAATGGGTAGCCTCCATAATCTCCTTAGCTGTAGTCACAGCTGAGCTGGAAGTAATCCTAACCCCCTCCATTAAACTATTAAATATACTCCTGGTATCCAAAACTGCCTCCAGCAAGTTTCGTTCTTTGACAGAGGCACCCCTCTCCCTCTGTCTGCACCACTGTTTTCACACTCTCAGTATCAGGCACCTCTACTCTACAAGAGCACAGAGCACATGTGCATAACTGATTTTCTTTCAGTACCAATGTTGAGCAGAGACATGCAATGGTCAGATATTGACTTTTGCCTTAAGACTCACCATCTACTTACATCCTCTACCATATATTCCCCAGACAAGAACCTCACACTACAGCTTTCTTGCTATCTCCTTGATCTGTCAGGCACTAGCTTGGGAATAGTCCTAGGCCCTCATATACATAATGCTGTAAGTCCTCCATACACATCTACACCTCTGAATGCATAAAAAGTATTCATAGATAAAGCCACTAGGATTGCCAAAAGCATTGGGTGAGACTATTTCGTGTGTAATTCTATCTACTAGAAAAATAAAATCTGCATAATTTTGATCATTAAGACCTAACATTCTTCATCTTCCTATTGTATACACAAATACAAGAAAAGAAAAGGAGGCAGAAACCAAAGTACAAATCAAGAACTAACTTGGCTGAATACAGGGTGAGATAATGAAGATGTCATGCACTATAATCAACACTTCACACTGCATGAACTCCCAAATTACTGACCTGAAAAACAGTGTAAGTACATCTTTAATAACGGCACAACTGCTGACAATAAAACACAGAAGACTTGTTTGTAAAGCTTGTTCTCTGTTAAGTGACCAAGAGGAATTGAAAGGGGTGGACATGTTCACTTGTCTATTGACTGCATGATCTACAAAATATATTCCACCACATTCAAATTCTGGAGAGGTACAAGAGACGATTGTTGGAAGAAAAATTGAAGAGTATTTGCCTATTGTTGGCAGCACACGTTAAAAAACAAGGTTTTGAAGAGTAGACAAAAGAAGTGCTGCTTTCTGCAACTGATGGCACGAACTGTGAAATTAGTGTTCCTTTCCTCAGCTATTCAATCTCATGTACAGCCTCTGAATATGGGACTTGTGAATGACACTGACATGCCATTCAAATTGCAAAAATAATGGCACTGATGTTGGCACCTACCTTCCAACCTCCACTTGTGTGACTGGAATTTCTGAACAACTTTTGTTCAAACTGAGCATTTTCCCAAGGAAAGTTAGAAGAAATTCAAAAGCATGTACAATGGCTGACAAAGTTCCAACAGGTGCAAGGATCTCTAATCATTTGTGATGTGAGATTTAATTTGCAAGCTGAATCAGCAAAGCAAGGACTTTCCTGACAATGAAAGTATTCGCATAAACTTTTGTAAACCACGTATTCAGAATGGTAATTCCATGCTTATCTGAGTGTATTTCACTAAATCTGTTTATCAAAAATGTAATTAACTAACTTCTATTCTGATGAAGTAAACATCATGTTGATAAAAAAGTCAGTATATTTTTAAAGACAAAAATGGCTTGATGTTGTTTATCTGGTAAAAATCAAATCACCTAGAAGACTTGAAAAAGTCTTGAGAAGTTTGGATAACACATTTCATCTTCATAAGCCAAATAAAAAACATGGACAATTTATGCAGTTTTATTTATAAATTATAAATTCTGATTGTACAGCAGCAAGCCCAGTCTATGTGCTACTGAATCTTATTTTGTATCCTCATTTTTTCAGGAAATTCATCATATTCTGTAGGAGTCAAAAAGATTAGTAATTCTCTTCAGTGAACTAAGTTTCACAGTAGGCATTTTAGGTACTTTACCATCCTGGTTTACAGTCTGATCATGAGCTACTAACTTCCGTAGCCACAGAACTGATGAAGAAAAAGAATGGATTGCCATAAAATAGATATTCCAGAAATAGCTGAACCTGAAGCCATGCCATCCCTTTTTACATCACAGATCTTGTCCCAGGAAAAGACTGACTCAGAGTGTAGTTGGCTAAATGAGAATCTGACTTCTGCTAAAAGATAACTTCAAACTCTTAGGCTTTAAATGTTAAAATTAAAAAGTGTAGAATTCTTATTTTTTGTTGTTGAAAGACACAATTTGATGGAGTACTTTTTTCTCCAGTAGCAAATAAAAAAGAAATCATTTTACTTCAGTTAGATGCTGAAAACCAAAAGCGATGTGACTTAGGACTCTAGCAAATTGTCATCTGCCATCAGTCATAGAAGTTATATTTCTGTCTACTGTTGTTTATGGAAAGGTGAAATGAGGTTTTAATATAATGAATGCTAGTACTAGTAGATAAGGGAGAAACCAAGCTCATGAAGGTGTCAGAAAGGTGGTGAAAAGTTTGGAAACTCCAATGATAATTGAATGGCGTGGCTTGACAAGGATAAATCTGGCTGTTGGCATTCAATAACCTGCAAGTAGCACACAGCCGTAAGAGAATTAATATTGATCACAGTGTAAGTTGAAATAATTTATTGATGATTTTATTAATCTCTTTGCCTATTGTTCTATGCTACCTAAGAAAAACAAACACTGTTCAAATGTTTTTGTCAACATTCTTCTAATATTTTAGCAGTTGTCTGGTATCATTGTTTGTTAAAAGAGAACTAGCTTATTGTTTAGAAATCAGTTACAGACCTCATTACTAGTCAGCCCACACTACTTCCAGGAAAGATAAGTGGGGAACAAAAGGACCCTAAAAGGAGCTCCTACAGGAGCTGGATACCACCTTTCATGTAGGTGAGCAGTGACCAGTGCAGCCTATTGGGGTAAGCCCAAGGACCTTTGCATGTCCAAAATGAACTGTGCAGTTTCTGAGAATCTGGTGAATCTATGCTTTGGTTCTCATTTTTGGGAGAGCTGAGAACCAAACCCAGCAGAAGATCCGTGGGTTTTTTGTTGCTTTTTTTGTTTGTTTATTTGTTTGTTTTGTTTTGTTTTTGTTTTTATCCCATTCTGTGTCCATCTATTTTGATCCCAACTTTGGTTTCCACAATGTTCTGAGGTTTCCTAGGCTAGCCCTGAGCTCAGGGCTGACCACCTAGCTCCAGTCAGAATCCTCAGTAGCTTGTGCTGGGCAGCCAGGCCATTCCCCTGTGCCCAAGCAGTTTCCCACCACCTTGCTCTCCTCTCTGCCTGGGATCAGATCTCTCACTGATGCTGTGCCTTTACACAAACCACCTCACCTGCACATAGGATCTATTTCCTATGTAAGCTTGTGAACTCCTCACACTGTTTTGTAGGGAGGGCAGTGGAACAGTGCTACAGACGGGTTATTTTGTAATGTTATAAGGTTCTATTGTATTTTCTGGGTGAAAGAGTTGAAGGAAAGGATGAATAAGTTGCTGCAGAGTTCTGTGATAGATAGAAAAATAGAAACAACTGAAAGCAAAACACTCAACCAGACACAGCATTCCCTGGAGCTTTTCACATCCCTCATGTTGTTGAGGGAATAAAAGGAGAGAAATCCCTTCTCTGCTACAATCCATACCCAAATACTGAATGTTCCTACTTTGGAAGTGCTCCCTACCGATCTACTTTCATGGCAACATGGGTTCCAAGACAAGCACATACTATACAGATAGATTTTGGTGGACATGGCAAACTGCTTTCTACATGTTTTCTACAGCAAAGACAATAACAGAAGCAGGAAGACAGGAGCAACTGTATTTATCACCTTGGATTCCAGAATGTGGACCTAAAGCTTCACATACAGTGCATCATTAAACTATTCAACATTAAGAAAGGAATGTTCAGAGTCTTCTTACAAGAATGTGATAACTACTTCATATTCAGTTCAATCTGATGTTTACTTGTGTATATGTTTAAGACCCCTCAGAAGTTCTAAGAGGAATTGTTATTTGAATCATAGCAAGATGACAATATATATCCACAGTGTGAATTTTAATTGTAGTATTCATTTTATGAACTTGAAATAAAGACATTTTATTGGGTTAACAAATAGGTCCCAAACTGTTAAAATACTTCATGGGGGGTCCCAGAAGGAACTTAAAATATGAACTGTAAATGTAAAATTAAACACTCATTGAGAATAAGTCTACTTCTTTGACTTAGCTCATTGTCACACATTGGCACACTGACACAGGCTGGTAGCAAACAGTTTACAGGAGAATGGCACAGTGAAGAATAGCTAATCAAAAATTTCAAAATATCTACTGTCCCTTTAAGGACAAAAATAGCATCTTTTGCATTTCACAAGAAGTGAAGAACCCATCCTGGACATGAACAGCAATTGCAGAAGAGGTTTTTCTTTTTACCAATTATTGTACCATTCATATTTTTTATTGTGTTACTAAGTAGATTACTGAGTAGATTGCTAAGTAAATTATATTATTTTTCAGGCTATTTGCATCTAATTGTTCCTTTTCTTTTGCAGCTGATTGTTCCTGTTCTTTTATTCAAATTCCTTGTGAGTTCTTCAGTGAGTTCCCATACAAGAGCTGTTAGAGCTTCCTTGTTAGTATTTCATGTAGGAAACAGCCCTCAGTTACTAAACACCTGATGCAGACAACTACACCAGCAATTTATCAATATTGGTGCACCAGCATGTTAACACCATCCTAATAGATACCATGGTTACTGTAGAAATTTTTTGTCTTACTGTAGAAACCACAGCATATGTGCTTTGAATGCTAGGCTTTATTTTGTGAAGTTGTTTTTTTTCATTTATTAAGCAGAAACTCAAAATGTCCACCAAAAAGTACTAACCATCTGACTTCAAAATGCACTAATTTTCCATGACCGTTATCAAAGTTGCCTAACTAGATCTCACATCTCAAAAAAACCCTAAGTGCACGGTATCTGCTTAGTCTATTTTGTAACTGATACTGCAGTTATACACATAAATTTTTGGAGCATACAGTAACAAGAGGCATCGGTAAGCTACCATTTGTCTCTACTGGTGTAAAAAACAACAAAAAAAAGGTAAGTTCTCTCTTGATGATTGACACAACTGCTTTGTTTTCCTCCTGTGAAGGTGAGTTTATCAAACTGATCCAACAAAGTATAATCTTAAAAATTCAACTTTATAATTACCAAGTCATTGGTCTAACCCTAGCTGCAGCACTTTAACAAAAAATGTGAAGGTTTTGCACTCAAAACAGCGTCTGAACAGATTTCTGAGTAACTTACAAGAAGAAATACTGCATTAAAAATTTGCTTGAGATTTTTGCAGCTGAACTGAAATGGATGTAGGAAGACTTAATAAAATGTGTAAAACCATTAGGGACCTGTAAAGCCACATATAAGAGCTGAAGTGGAAAGCCTGACAAAAGATGGTACTTTATACACTTACAAATAAATGGTGGGAAATTTACTAGCATTTATCATCAGAAACAGATTAGATTTCTCCTGCAAAATAGTCATTCAAGGCTGCCTAAATAAGATTACTTCAGTCATTATAGGCAGCTAGTCTTGCAAGCTAGAATTAGAAAAAATAAAACCTGTTTCTACACTTCAGAAAGGAATACAGTAGGTGCCTTTCAGAGCCCTCTGATGCAGTACAATCCAAGCTTCTTGGTTAAGGCTAATGATATCATGCTAGAGGACTTTTACAAAAAGATCAAGATAAAAATAGAAAAACAATGCATTTAAAGGCTAGAAAATCACCAGCATAGAGTAACATGCATTCCTCTATTACATTATTACACTAAGCTCACTGAGGCAAGCAGCCTTTAGTTTAATGAAAGTAGAAACATAAGAAAGTTCCCAGCAACGACTGACTGATCTCCATACAGGGACTATAAGCTTAGCTGCAGAGCTCCTTATTCAAAAAATTCATTGTTGCCCTCTACTGACACTGCTATGACAGTGAAGCAAGAACAGTCTACCAGTGAGAAAATTATATTGCTTTGTTAGTAAGCATGGGCTCCAATTGTAAGCCAACTGACCATGTCCCTACTGCCAACTAGAAAAGGTTAAGGTGCAATTGCAGCTACCAATACCAAATATCAGTGGGTAGCTCATAGCCACACTGCAAACACCTACAGAAATTTGGTCTCAGAAAGAGCCAGTTGGAATGGTCCAAAGCACATAGGGGTCCAGTGCTCAGAGTCACTTGCAACTTCTTCTGTTTAACTGTATAGATGTAGCTGTCACAAAAGCAATACTTATTGCAATATCTGTCTGAGTAACAAGTGTTGCTTGCTTAACAGACCTTCAAGATGACCTTTAGACAACCATTTCAGAAATTGTGATGCTCATCACGCATCATTGGAAAGGATTTGGTGGTTTATCTCTTTTCAAAGAGAAAAGAGTTTGCTTATTACTAAGTCTGACCTGAAAGATATTTGTTTTCTGAATTCTGGTATTCCCATTCAATCTACTGTTAGATGGTACTTGTGAAGTGATTATATAAATTAATAATACTGTTCTTGGCCATAGTTTGACTTCTTGTACATATTCTCCTATTATGTAGATAAAGGCAGTTTATTATTTATCATTAGACAAGTTCATGTATTTCTACAATTTGAATTAAGAGTGGTCTAAATAATTAGATCATTACTGTTTCCCTAATGATCTAATCTCTTTCAAATGTAAATACAAGAGAAAGAAAGAAGGTCACTCTAGGTTTTGTTGATTTGTTAAAGACAAAACATGAAATATCCTCTAGCATAATTTATCTCTTATTTTTCTGAGAAATATGAAATTAGTGTATAGCTATACTTATGGCAAAGAGAAATGTGTTCATTAAAATATTTTGTTGCTCCAACCCTGATCTTATCAAGTACCTTGAGAAGTAGGTCACCTGACAGGTCTTTTCTTTTTCTTTTAATTGAAATCAATGATGCTGACCCTGGCAGGTAAAACTAATTAGATCATTAAAGAAGAAGCAACGTTTTTAATGATGAGGTATCTTCTATTCGACTTGGAGTTCTTGCTAAAGAAACTGAGTTTGAATCCAGTATATGGGAGAAATTGTTCCTCAATGACCTATGAAATTTGAGGAAAAAATATCACAGTGCTTGAAATTCAGCCTTTTGTTATAATCACCATTTCCAGAAAACTTACTATTGACCCCAGCACATCTTAGAATCACCGTGGTTGGAAAAGATCTACAGGATCATCCAGTCCAGCGGCCCACCTATTACCAATAGTTCTCACTATTCCATGTTCCTCAACAGAATGTCTAAACATTCCTTGAATACCTCAAGGGTCAATGAGTCCACCCCCTCCCTGGGCAGCCCATTCCAGTGCCTTACCACTCTTTCAGAGAAGTATTTCCTAACATCCAGTCTGAATCTCCCCTGGCACAACTTGAAGCCATTCCCTCTCGTCCTATCACTAGTTACAAGAGAAAAGAGATCAACCTCCAGCTCACTACAACCTCCTTTCAGGTAGTTATAGAGAGCAATAAAGTCTCCCCTGAGCCTCCTCTCTTCCAGACTGAACAATCCCAGCTCCCTCAGCCGCTCCTCATAAGACCTGTGCTCTTCTCCACTAAATGTAAGTAAAGCCTAATCCAGAACAAACACTGTTTCTCTTGTGTATGAGAGATAATCTTCTTGTGACTGAAGTTAGCAGCCTCACATTACAGAACAGTCAGTCAGCTGTGTTGTTCTTCAAAATGCCATCAACGTCCCATGGAAAAACTGACTTAGTATGAGTTTAGAAGGACTGAATCAACAGGTCATGCACAAAGCTGATCATAACAGCAGTGGCTGGTTTTGTGCAAGAGAAGAAATCCAACAAATACAGATCCATCAGGAAAACTTGTATCAGGCACCTAAATAATATTCAGATTAAAGGAAGATAACCGTGTGTATGAAAATCATAACGAGATACATAGTTAATTCTCAGATATTAAGGGAATACATGTAGTTCTTTTAGCTCATGAAAGACTAGAAAAAATTCTGCCATAATAGAAATTTTCCTTCATGTCCTTCAGAAAAGTTCCTGAGAAATAAGTGATAGTGTCCTTACCCCAAAAACTTACAAGAAGTTCTGCACCAAAGCTAAAAGAAACTGTAGTCTTACTTTATACTACATTTTCTGTCCATTCTGCTGCCCTGGAATAATAAATGTGCATAGTCCAATTACATTTTATGCATAAAATGTAAGCAATCAACACAGTTTAATAACTTTTCTAAAAGTGAAGCGATTTTCACTGTTTTTGAAGAGAATCCATAATTACACACTCATTTATGCAAAATTAGCTCATCTTGTAAGAGAGTGGTTATTACTGGAATGAAGTACATCATGCTAAGTAAACAGCTATAGTAAGACTGGCACAAAACCCAAACACATTTCAAAGATTAATGGTTATAAAAAATAAAATAAAATGAACATATCTTATGCCTGGTTTTAGAAATATGCGCCTGCTATTAGTTACAAAGCAAATAGCCATGATATACATAAAGTGAAAAAAAACACCAAACAGTGAAGGCAGGAACAGGTTCAAAGTGAATACATTATTAAGTGACCCATAAGACAAACTATGAAAAATCAGACATACTTTAGTAGGAAGTTATTTATTATGAAAATGCTGCCAAATATAATGTACATATTTATTCTGTGTTGAGTAATTGAAGAGCAGCATCTACTTCAAGGAGATATGCTGCCAGAGCTGCATAATCAGCAGAGAGTTTGAAAGCAGAATTTGTGTATCTGAGTGCAGGCATCTAATGCCATAAGAACAATGGCTGAATGATACAGAACAGGACCTCTAAAAGTATTCTACCTTTCTGGAATGGCTGCTGTTCTTAAATATCACAATATGGGATATTTCAAACTGCACGTTATACCTGACACCTATGTGTGAGCACCCAAGCCAATTCTGAAAGATAACATTAAACATTTTGAGTGGGTTTCGCTTGCATTGTATACTTTCCAAATATGAACTAAGCTCACATTACACTCTGCATAGACCTAATCAAGACAACTGGAGCCTGAAGAGTGGTTCAGTTCATCCTGTGTCTGGGTAGCTGAATATCTCACAGACTCTGCAGACTGCTCTGCCTGTATAAGCAAATGGTACTGTGAAATAAAGGAGACTGATTAACAAAATTTGAAACTGTACTTCATTGCCTTTTATTACCTGGTATTATCATTATGTTTGTTTGGTAAAAGAAGATGTGGAGAACTGTATCCTTAGGAAGCCTTGACCTGAACCAGCTGGAAACATGTGCAATACCCAGAGGCTCATTAGATCTCATCATAACAACGCATCATGTTACAAAAAGATGTAAATGTTGAATCATGCCCCAAAGTTTACTCTGGAGAAATGTGATTGATGCTAATGTGAAATTAAGACAGCTAACTCAAAGCCTGTGAAAGTACATCTGTATTCATACTCCAAAAGAAGTGAAAGATAAATAAATTTCTAACTACTATACTTAAAATACCAGCCAAAGTTATGGCTCTTCGTAAATATTTTCAAAAAAGCATCAATAATAAATGCCACTTTATTTCTTCCCACATCTGAACCTGTAATGTTTTATTTTGGAAAATTAAATCTACCTACTCCACGAAGGCAAATTATTCTCTAGATACCAATGAATGAGCATGGTAGAAAGTGATCACTGGGGCATGCCAGGGCTGGGAAGGCTCTCTGATGCATGGATCCTCTTGCTTTTATAGAACAGAAGAGTCTAAAATGTCAGAAGGCATATTAAACAGTAATTTTAAATATTTTTGGGGGAGAAAGAATGAAACTCCTACCTAAGTCAGACTTCTGTATTCAGTCTAACCAGGGCCAGAACTGGCCCAATGCTCTTCAGAAGTTACAAGTATAACCTCTCTTACACTGCAGAGTATAAAACCAGCTCTGACTTCTTCAAACTGAAGGCAGTTGCTATGCATTTAACCTGAAGGTTGGTCCTCAGAAATACAACCGTTCACTTCCATTCAGTATTTTTACTTTGACTGAGACTTTTCAAACTCTGTTTCACTTGCCTCCCACTTTTTTTGTTATCTTGGTCATGCAGGTGTCTCAGGATCTCTCTCAGGCCCCAAAGTGCAAGTTCACAGAATCACAGGATCACAGAATCATAGGGGTTGGAAGGGACCTCTAGAGATCATCAAGTCCAACCCCCTGCCAGAGCAGCTCCCTAGCCCAGGTTGCACAGGTAGGCATCCAGGTGGGTCTGGAACGTCTCCAGAGAAGGAGACTCCACCACCTCTCTGTGCAGCCTGTGCCAGTGCTCCGTCACTGCACTGTGAAGAAGAANCAGGTGAGGTCTCACCAGGGCAGAGTAGAGGGAGAAGATCACCTCCCTCCACCGGCTGACTACGCTCTTCTTAATGCACCCCAGGATACTGCTGGCCTTCTTGAACACCAAGGCACACTGCTGGCTCATGACCAGCCTGTCATCCACCAGGATACCCAGGTCCCTCTCCTCAGAGCTCCTCTCCAGCAGGTTATCTATCCCCCAGCCTGTACCGATGCACGTGGTTATTCCTCCCTACACTTCTTCTTGTTAAACTTCATCCATTTCCTTTCTGTCCAACTCTCCAGCCTGTCCAGGTCTTGCTGAATGGAAATTTCAGAATTTAAATTCTGCATATATGAAGCTAATCTGATGTTCATTGTTTGGAAACACTTAATAGCTTCAGAATGGTTCAGTGTGCATCAAGTTGTTGCATTTCAGAATCTCACATTTATATACAAATGCTTTGACTACATTGTTGCCCAAATTAACAAGCATTATTTATTTCTGAAAGCCATGGAAGACAAACCAAGGTAAAAAGCCTTCTTTTCAACACAAAGCATTCCTCTTCTATTTTTCAGACTAGATTTTGTTTTGTTTTACTATTTAGGAAATGCTGAAGACTTATTGTCTCAGTCTATGCCAGCAAGATATTATCACATTGTAGATTACAACAACCCTCAGCGTGTTTTTTGTTTATGCTAGTTATAAGCAATGCGAGAAGTCTGTAAAGACCTTGACAATTTTAGAAATTATAATGAGAGTTCTGTGACTGCCTTTGTGCTGGAAAATCATTACCATCTCCCTTCCCCAGGAACACTTGTGTAACAACCTATAATGAACCATTCACTTCTTCTTTCTTGCTTTAAGATCTCTCTGGTATGTAATGTTAAAGACATGATCTGAAAGCATGACCCACATTAATCACCAATAGTTCTGATGTGGACAAAGTAAAAAATATAAATACAAAGATATTTTTCACAGCTAGATAAAAGAACTGCCTCCTCCTCTGGTAGGTCCAAATATCCCTCATCTAAGTATGAAACAGGAAAAATCCGTAAAATCTGTTTCTGAGTCACTCTTTTTTACATGAGTAGCTAATGTGTTGGAATGCAGATGGTAAAAGACAAAGTTTGTATCTAATGGTAAAAAAAATCTTTGTTCATATTTCACCCTCCTGCAATATTGATCTTACAGGTACTGGACATAAAGATGCTAGTATGAATTACAGAACATATAGAATCACAGAATCATACCTTTTTTTTTTTGTTGTTCCTCCATTCAGCATGTGTCGTGCTGCAGAGCTACAGAATCCTTCCATTTGTCAGCTGAGTTAGATATACTGTCTCCTAGATGTACTCATTTATTTTTCACCTTTACCTGTAACTTATGCTATTATTGCCTGCAAAACGTACAGCATGGTAGAATTGCCCACCCATAAGGTGAACACATATTATATAAAACAAACTGTTTTATAAATAAAATTTATAACATATTTTGTTAAATAAAATAAACAGTTCCAAGCACTGTGAATGCAGCCCAACACCACCCTACTGTACCTTGATATGTAAAGACTGATGCATATTTTAAACCTAAATATATATACCAGCAGCTAGAGAATCAGATCAGAAACCTGATTATGGTCTAGGTCTAGTTTGATGGTGAAGACTGTCACGCTTTTCAAAAGGAATTGAAGCCACAGATATTATTATAAACATTAATCCAGGCAATACAGTAGATGGAAAGAATTAATGATGCCATTGAATATAACGTTTCACCTCAACCTCTGCTGAAGTGTTTATTCTTCACAATTTGGTCCCCACAAATGGGGACTGGTTTGGGAAGGATGGTGTTGTGAAAGGGACCCATGTGGAGCAGGGGCTGAGAGTGGCCATGTACAAGCAAGAGAAACAGAGCATTACAGACTGACCACAGCCCCTATTGCCCATTTCCCTGTTCTGCTCATGGGAAAGTGTTAGAAGAAAGCAGGTGGGAAAGGAATGTGTTTTTAGTTTGCTTTTAATTCTCACTACCCTATTCTGTTATCAGTAGCAATAAATTTCATTAACGCTCTTGTGGTTAGTCGTTTTTTTCTGTGACAGTGAGCAATCTACCTGTACTTATCTCAACCCATGAGCTTTCTCACACTATTTCTACTGCTGAGCAGAGGGAAAGAGTGGGTAACTCAGTGGGTACTTGGTGATCAGCAAGTCACCCCACCACAATGGCACTAATAGCTTCAGGCTGTTTTATATACTGACATCTTGAGCCCATAGATCTGTACGGTCTTGGCACTACTGGCACTGGTGCTTTTCTTAATGGGAGAGCAAAGCCTAGCAGGATAAAAATAAGTAGCTTTTGATTCTCATGGATCTAATAGAAACAGACATGTATGCTGTGAAAAATTCAAAGGGAGAAAATTTATTTTGAAATCCCAGCCCCATGGAAATCTACATTCCCCATTAACTTGAATACTGGAACTCAGCTCAGCTGTTTCTCTCTTTGGTTCACCAGAGATGTCCACACTTCCTATGACAACAGCTAAAGTTCTTACCCCTGGGGCGAGCCCATGATCCTTTATCCTTGTCCTACGTAACCACTGCTGGATGCTGTCAAAGGCAATGTACAGAAGTAGACAGCCCTTTTGTCTGAACGAAATGTTCTTATGTTCTTAGAAGACAAAAATGCTGCATGTTCTTTAACACACCATTAACTCACAGGAATAGTTATCTTGCATCAGCGTAGATGGATTATCCTTGTCCAAGAGATTTTAATCACACTACAAAGTCACAATTAATTTAATGGACCTTCTCTGGTACTCCGCTTATTCATGTATCTTTTTAGATCTGCGGACAGCTCCTGTGGTTCTTAATGCCACATTATGCTGAGCTACTCTGATCTTTGAGTCAGGACAGTTTGGGAACACATTTGTCTTTCTGGACTCATAGAGAAAATTATAGGATGGCATTAGTGGACCATTAGCTCTTGAGAGCAACTTAGCCAATATAAATGAAAGTGGCATCTGAGCCCAACTGGGCAGATTAAACTAAATAGGAAGCATCAGCACACTTAGGTGAAAGCTAAGGATGGGAGGATTTTGACAGCCTATAACATAAACATTGCACTGAGAACTCATGAGACACTAATTGTTTTAAAAATGAGAATTGGCGAGAATCTCTTTCCCTCTCAGAGAAGGAAACACAGCACTAGAAGGAAATATATGGATCACAGTAACCAAACCCTTTTCCTGCTGTGATCCATCTGAAAAGCAATTAGCTCATTCACTCCCATCATTCTTATTGCAGTGCTGTTGCAGGGCCTCTGCCTCTGATTGCTGCCTAATTGCAAGCCTACATTTACTCATAGATCCTGTATACACAGGAATGAAAATGTCAGCACTGAGAGTTGTGACTGTTAGCAGCTTGGAAACAAAAGGTCTTTTGCTTCTATCTGGGGAGCCATTGGCAGATCCACGTCATCATCTGCAAGCAAAACATTTCACATATGGCATCGATAGTAATGTAAGTGATATACCTTGTGCACGATCTCCAGAGAACTACATGGAGACATAAACTGAAGAGTGCATGAGCTGAGGAGTCTTGGTAGAAGCATTTAACTGCAGCTAAAATCCAGAGTATGTTTTCTCAGAGATTTAATAAATCTGATCACTTGCTCAGGGTCTGTCCCTCCTTCAGCTCTTTTGCATTAACAGAAATTCATCTGCCTGGACAACAGTGTGGCAGTTCTCACTTCAACTGGGTCTGACATGGGGACTACAGAACGGAAAAAATGCAGGAGGCAGCCGAGACCAAAGGACTGCAGAGACTCTGGTTTTGTCTCAGCTGGGATGGACTGGTGGATTAGTTTTCTAATTGTCACTTTTTTGATGTGAATATCATTTCTTCTATATGGTTGACTGCAATATATATGGGTTCCTGCGAGATGGGCAAGAATGGCATGTCCTGACTAAAACAAGTCACCGAGTGCTGCAGAGAAAGCAAGTTAGGAAACTGGGAATGCAGTCAGAAACAAGGACCTATTTCTTACCCAGCTGATGACCTAAGAAAAGAGATATTTCCCCTCTTGCCACTGTTTCACTACTTGTCCATTCAAAACCTTCTCATAGATATCTAATGAGTTTAAATTAGGCATTGAGAGCAGTTAGAGGATTGTTTGGTAAATAAGAAATATATATAAAGGGGGAAAAAAAATCCTTATCTTCTTTTAAAGGAAACAAAGAGTTTTAGGTGCCTGTGAAGATATACAGAAGGTAACTCAGGCCACCAAAGTGATAGTCTGCTCCTCTTAGTTAAAGGTATAGGAACTTAATCAGAGAAGCAAAGGTCCTGTACTTCTTTAAGATTAAACCCGATAAATATCTTTGTGGCTGTTTTTTATGAAGTTTTTGTTGCTCCTGCATGACAGGATAGAGCCTAGAGCATTTGTCCACAAAGGGAATGAATTTATTATTTTTTAAATTTAAGCTATGTCAAGCATGGTTGGAGCCTTAGCAATTATTCGAGGAAAGTTCCTTGTAGCCAGACTGTCAGTGCCTGCTCAAGAAGGAAAGTATAAAGACAAACAGAAATTTTGTTTGTCTTTATACTTTCCTTGTTTGTTTGTCTTTATACTTCCCCAAAAATTGCTGAACCCATCCNTTGCTCACCCAGTGGCTGGAAGTAGGAAGCTGTGCAGACAGGAATGCAAAAAGTGAGGAGCAACAAAGTATTCAGGTGAGAGGGAACCTGACTAGTGAAGAAGCAATACTAGAGTCTCAAATCTACTTCCAGCTTTGTGCCTGTATTAGTTATTAGGGCACTTCTGGCATCCCCAGCACAAGAAAGATGTGGAGCTGTTGGAGTGGGTCTAGAGGAGGCTCACAAAGATGAACAGAGGACTGAAGCACTTCTATGAAGAAATGCTGAGGGGGCTGGACTTGTTCAGCCTGGAGAAGGCTTCGAGGAGACCTCATTACAACCTTCCAGTATTTGAGGGGAGCTTATATAAACAGGAGGGATATTGACTTTTTACCTGGGCAGATGGTGAAATAGACAAGAGAGAACTGTTCTAAACTAGTAGAAGGGAGATTCAGGTTAGATGTTAGGGGGAAATTTCTTACTCAGAGGGTGGTGAGGGGCTGACACAGCTGCCCAGAGAAACTGTGGTGCCCTATCCCTGGAGGCACTCAAAGGCAGGTTGGTTGGGGCCCTGGGCAGCCTGAGCATGTTTTCTCCCAACCTTAGCCATCCTGTGATTCTGTGATAATACCTTGATATTGAAGACCGAATTCACACTTTTGCCATTCTCTAACCAGAATACAAGTAAAGAAAGGATGCTTTTCTCCTTAAGTCCCAGGCTTCTGAGCAAGCTCCTGCCCCCAGACATGGGCCCCAAAAATTGCTGAACCCATCCAAATGAGATGCAGTGCCCATAACTGGGGGAGAGAAAGGAGCTATACTGAGTTTTCAGTCTCCAAAGCTCAAAGCACAACCTGACTTTTCTTCCTCAAAACAAAAGGGCTCCAAGCTTCCAGAAAAGCTCCAATGTCTAGAAAAGAGGAAAGTAAAATTGGTTTTATCTTGGAAGAGAGTTAGAATTACACTTAACTGGTACAAAGCCAAGACCTCCAAAGAAATGTGGTGAAAGTGCTGGGACATTGCCAGAAGACGTAGAGGGAGCATCTAACCCTCAATGGCTGTTGAGTTTGCTACATTTTTGTTAGGCACTTGGTGGTTTGTTCATTTCTTACTCTTTTCACTTCATTTACCTGGATAGCCCTAACTGCTGAAATCGAAAACAAAAGCTCAAACTAAGCATTTACCTTATGTCACCACCTGATGTGATATAATGTGACATACAGTGCCAGCTGCCGTCACAACCTATATCCTTAAATAACTTAATCGCATATGTCATTACATGAAATAATATTAAAATTAAAACTTTAAAAAGCTGCTGGATGCAATATCGTTTCTTCAGTAGTTCTCATAGCACTCTTATTGGAATATGTTCCTTTGTTCGCTGTTAATAGACACTGTACACTGACTCAGCTCCTTCTGCAGCATACCAGAACGGTGCTCCACAAATCCAGAGCTTCTGGAGGATTTACTTTTTAATTGGCCATACACAGTGTGAAGCTCTTACAGAGCATTTTTCCAGTTCATGTGGTAGACAGCACCCATAGGCCACCACTGATTTTGGTACAGACATTTCAGTGGCCACCAGGTTCACTGGTTCTGCTTGATTTCTGGGAGTTGATGTAGGGAGCTGCACCTGCGTTTCTTAGCCCAAAACAAAACTGAGAGCCACTTGAAATGTCTGTAAAATAAGAATGATGTCTACTTTGTCTCATTTATTTATTGGTCTGCGTAGACTTGGCATATTGAGGGTACAGTTTGGAGATACAGTGCTCTAGAAGGTATATTATACAAGTACTTTTGTGGCACTGAAATTTTCCCATTTCACATAAGTCATCTGGCCAGTATAGAAAGGTGCAAAGGAGCATAGCATTATGTTTGCTATACAATGAAATCAACTGCTAAAAGACTTTTTGTGAACAGTCGATATTTTCACTGAAGCCAATAACCAATTTCACAACAAGGTGCTTTTCTGATTAAAAAATAAAAATAAAAAGCCTATTTACAATTGCAAGACTGTACCCACTGCAATGACATACATTGCAGCAAGCAGTCTGTGATAGGTGTCTCACTATGTTTTAGATCAAAATATGAATTTTTCCAGCTGAACTGCCCTAGATTGATTGTTTAAACTTAAGAGAGGCCAGAACTGCATTATTCATTCCAATATATTTTAGTAAAGATGCACTTTAAGATGAGAGGTATTTTATATATATATATAAATATGCATAGATATACACATATTCCAATGAGTGAATAGAAAAAATAAATATAATTCTAGAGATGCTTGAAATTTTTCTTTGGTCACACACTATTTTTGCCATCAGATGTGTGTTTCATATGATCTAGTGTGCAGTCATATACCTCTGTTATCAGAGGGCTTTGAAACTTTTCTATCTGTAATCTCAATGGTTGCCAACAAGAAATGCATCCAGGCTTCGGAGCCATTCTTATTTCCCACAAGATCATTAATCTCCTTAAGAATAATTTGAATCTCTCTGATATTTAGAAAACTGGAGAAACTAGTTGACTAGGACTGCATTCACTTTTATAAGCTACCTTAGCTTTTTTATAAACAGATTATTTCCTAGCATTACTTTGTAGAGTCATGGATATTACTCACACTGGCATCATAATATTATGCTCTCAAATCTCTTTCCTATGTCTGGCACATTCATATGAGAACCTTACATCCTGAAGCACCATCTGTTCACTGTAAACAAAGTGACGTGCAGAGAATTCGGCCTCTGGAGTTCGAGGTAATAAAGATTCCCATATGTTCTAAATCTCCAGTCTTCACATCAGTCCTGCAGAGGCATACCATGACTGGCTTTAAACCATACATGCAGATATGCATAAGTACATTTAGCAAGTTAGCCATGAAAAGGAGAAAAAGGAACTGCTGTTTCATTCTATAGGGTGGAATTAATTTGTGGCTAATAGATCAGTCATCATAAAGCTTCAAAGTCTAAGCATTTTTTCTATATAAAACTTCACCGAAAATGGGGAAATTGCAGACTCTATCATTTTATGGAATTTTGCTTTCAGTTTCAGGAGCAACTGTGTCTTTGAAAGTGAAGTGAGAACAAAACAAAACTAATCTCACTGAAAATCAAACCTAATAAAGGAGTTAAATAATACAGGCTTTTTATGAAGGCACTCTATACATTGTTCATTACCTAATACTTGAACATGCTTCAACCATCAAAGGTCATGCCAAAATACTAAGAAGCAAAATGCTACCTAAATCATCTACAGAATTGTGAAATCAAGAATTGCTGCCTTTGTCAAGTACATCAGAAAATGCTACCACTCAATGTACTGAACTTTCTTCTTCATACCTGCAAGAATAACAAATAGCTTGTCAGTTAACTTCAGAAATATAATTAGCATTAATAGTTATGTAAAGTAAGCAATTACTTTCAAAGCATGATGGATGCAAGAATAGTTTCTTAACAGTAACCACTAAATCATGGCAATTCATCTTAAATGACTCACGTGGTACTATTTCTACAGTTCAACCAGTATGGGATGTTGAGTCAACCCAAGCAACATCATCACTTTCACAGAAATAAAGTCCTCAGAGGCAGTTTTCCAAAACAAATAGTCTTTCTCATAATGTGAAAGAGCATGTCATGCAATCACAGAATTCTTTGAAATGTATGGATTTAATTCTCACTCTGGAAAACTTTGGTCTTTGCACATTCCTCTTTATAGATATATAAATATTTCGGACAACCTTGGGAAATCATGTCTCCTTTGGGAATTGCATTTTACTTTTAGTTTATGTGTCTTGGCAGAGACACTGAATAGAGCTTAAAATTACCCAACAACTCAGCAAAAACATAACTTTTCATTTTTACAAATTTAGAAATATTTGTATTGCATTTTCCAGTGGATTCAAGTTCAGTTCTTGAAGTGAAACATTTTGACTGTACTGCATCCAAAATTCATCAGTGTCTTCTATAGTATGAAAGATGCTGGTTTAAACACATAAAATATTTTTTTGTAATATTCAGAAATGCTTTTTGACCACGTTACAAGATCTGCAATGTATTCAGATATACACAGACTAAAACATGCTATCTCTCAGAAGGAAATAATTTCATGTTGGGAAAATCGTAAAAAAATAGTCCATAATACGCACATAGATGGTGACAGTTAGATTTCAGATGGATCAGTTAGAAGTAAAGATCTAATTATGGAAATGAATAGGGAGATACCGACACTATCAAGCAGTAGATGGAAATTGCTGGGAAGCAGCAGTGATTAACTGGAAAGGGAAATCCCTCCATCCTATGTGGCAGAAAATCTCTATGGGCATTCACCCACTTATATATTCTTTAGATAAATATTCTGTGAGTTCATATACTCACAAGACTTCAAACTCTAAGTTTGCATCACTGAATTGCAAAATACAAATGTAAAAGACACAAAATTTCTTGCTAAGAACCCACCAAACCCACCATATACATAAAATGTATAATTCTCTGCTTTACCATGAGGGGAATACCTGGCATCTTAATGATGCTGGAAGAGCAGAGATAGCTCAAAACAGTGCCCTTGTATTTACCTTGCTGTTTCTTTTGCTTGCTGAACCTAGAACATATATGAATCAAGGAACACTAGAAAGATAGCAGAGATGGTTTTTTTTTCTTTTTTTTTCACACTTTTCATTTTCATGGTTTACACATTTTCCCCTCCTTTTTAATGACATTTCATAACAGTTTAAATTATTTAAATACTCATATATAATTCATCTATATAATTTCACATATCTATATGAGGTGTAAAGTGTTTCTGAATAAACCTACAAAACATGACAGTAAAAATATGTCTAAACCATTAAAAAAAAAATGAAATGAAGGTAAACATAGTATAATATTTCTGATAATAGCCTCTGATAATAACCCAGGACGGTGTACCCCCACTAGTGAGTGACACAGGCTATTTGGTAGCAACAGACAAGGAGAAGTCTGAGGTACTTAACAACTTTTTTGCCTCTGTCTTCTCCAATAACTGCTCAACACACAGCCCTCAAATGTTTGGTTTGGTAAGAAGGGACTGGGGAAACAATGTCCCTACTATTGTAAGTGAAAATCAGATTCACGACCACCTGAGGCACCTTAACATCCACAAGTCCATGGGTCCCAATGAGATGCATCCCAAAGTCCCGAGGGAATCAGATGATGTAGTCACTGAAGTAATCTCAATAATATTTGAAAAGTCGTGGCAAGCAAGTCCCTGATGACAGGAAAAAAGGTGTTGCACTCATTTTTAATAAGGGTAAAAAGTATGACCCCAGGAGCACTCCAGGAAGTTCCAGGAAGGAACTTCTCAGTCTCACATCTATGCTGGGAAAGTTAATGGAACATATCCTCCTGGAAATTATGCTAAAGAACATGGAAGAGAGGGAAGTAATATGGGAGTACCAGCAGGGCTTCATCAAGGACAAATACTGCTTGACCAACCTAGAGGCCTTTTATGATGATGTCACTCCATCAGTGGACGTGGGAAGAGCCACCGATGTCATCTATCTGACTTCAGTAAGGCCTTTGACATGATACTCTGCAAAATGCTTCTCTCCAAATTGGAAAGATAAGGATTTGATGGGTAGACTGTTCGATGGACAAAGAATTGGCTGAAAGATCAAGTCCAAAGAGTGGTGATCAAAGGCTCAAGATCTGGATGGAAATCAGTGGTGAGTGGTGTCACCCGGGGGTCAGTCCTCAGATCAATACTCTTTAATATCTTCATTAATTACATTGACAGTAGGGTCAAGAGCACCCTCAGCAAGTCTGCAGATGACACCAAGCTGTAAGGTGTGGTCAGCACACCAGAGGGACAGGATGAGATCCAGAGGGACCTAGACAGACTTCACTGGCAGGCCTGGGAGAAATTTGTGAGGTTCAGCAAAGTCAACTGCAAGTTCTTGCTCCTGGGTTGATGCAGTATCCACTACCGATCCACTAACAATACAACCTGGGGAATGAAAGGATTGAGTACAGCTCTACCAAAAAGGACCTGGGACTACTGGTGGATGGGAAGCTGAACATGAGCCAGCAATGTGCCCTCGCAGCCTAGAGAGCCAACCATATCCTGGGCTGCATCCAAAGAAGCGTGGCCAGCAGGATGAGGGAGTTGATCCTGCCCTCTACTCTGCACTGGTGACACCTGTACTGTGTCCAGATGTGGAGTCCTCAGTATCGAAGAGACATGGACATGTTGGAGCACATCCAGATGAGGGTCACAAAAATGATCCAAGGGATAGAGCACCTCTCCTGAGAGGACAGGCTGAGAGAGCTGGGGCTGTTCAGCCTGGAAAATAGAAGGTTCCAAGACCTGATAGCAGCCTCTCAGTGTCTAAAGTGGAGCTACAGGAACAAATGGGAGAGATCCTTTAGCAGAGTCTGTTGTAGTAGAGTAAAGGGAAATGGTTTCAAGATTAAAGAGGATGGATTTAGGTTAAATACAAGGAACAAGTTTTTTACAGTGGAGGTAAGGTAAGTCACTGGAACAGATTGACCAGAGTTGTGGCTGATGCCAGTTCCTGGTGACATTGAAGGCGAGGCTTAATCAGTCCCTGAGCAACCTGATATAGCTGTGGATGTCCCTGTTCATTGCAGGGGAGTTGGACTAGATGACCTTTGAAGGTCT
Organism: Odontophorus gujanensis; assembly: GCA_013399175.1. Lineage (NCBI taxonomy): Eukaryota > Metazoa > Chordata > Aves > Galliformes > Odontophoridae > Odontophorus > Odontophorus gujanensis. Next base: position 90,281 of record VXAB01013799.1, read on the forward strand.
CTTCCAACTCTGAGGATTCTATGATTCTATTATATCCCAGTCTTTTTGTGTTTGAGTAACTACAGATTTGCTTTTGAACATCCTGTCACACAGAAATTGTTACAGTATTCTAGAGAATCAAAAGAGAGAAAATTTAATCATTTATTACCATGAAAAACCTGCCAGTGTTCACAGAGGGATTCCACAATGAAAGAGTAAACAGCCCGCAGAGGGTCCCTATCTCAGTAAAGCATCCTGCAATCTGTCCATGCCTACTCCCTCCTCTATATCAGAATACGTCAGAATGAGCCTTGAAGCCAATAGGGTATCATCTAGAATAAATTACGTCCTTTGTCATCAAACATTTGCTGTTGTTTGGTGTTCATGTTTTGATTTCCCTCAAAACACACAGCCCAACTTGTTCCAAGTCTGCAGCATCAAAAGCCTCCATGTAACATTATTGGAAACTGCACTCCATCTGGATGAGTTACATTGATGAGGCCACAAACACATATTTTTGTTTAATACAATGTTCATTGTACTGAGTTAGCCCTTTGTACAAGTGAAGTTTTATTCTCCTGCGTGGGCATTTCACTGCAAGATTCAAAGAATCTGAGGAGTTGGAAGTAACCTTTGGAGATAATCTATTCCAGCTCTTTTCTAAAGAGTACCCACATCCAAATGAGTCTTGAATATTTCTAGAGAAGGAGACTCCACAACCTCTCTGGGCAGCCTGTTCAGTGCTCTGTCACCCTCACAGTCAAGAATTTCTTCCTCATGTTCACATGGAAAATCCTGTGTTCCAGTTTATGTCCACTGCCCTTTTTCCCTTGTTCCAACCACTGAAATAAGCCTGGTCCCAGCAATTTGGCTCCTATATTTTAGGCATTTATAAGCATTGATTAGACTCTCCCTCAGCCCCAGGTCTCTCAGCCTTTCTTCACACAGGAGATGCTCCAGCCCCCTCATCATCCCTGTGGCTCTCAACGGGGTTCCCTCCTGAAGTTCCCTGTCTTACTTGAACTGGGAAGCCCGGAACTGGGTACAATGCTCCAGATGTGACGTCACCAGGGGAGAGTAGAGGGGGATTAAAAACTGTACATCTGTGAAGTTGCTACAGTTCTTCTTCCAGAAATAAATAAATAAATAAATAAATAAATGTCCATGTTTGACTATTCTGACATGAGAGGTTTCATTGGAAGTACTGAAAGAGCTGACTCTGAAGCACTCTGATAATGAATTGTCTTTTATGCTGTTGAAAGCTGGTAACACAGAAATCTTCTAAAACTTTGAATTTAAAATTCTAAGTATTCTAAACTCCATCATTACTAAAATTTTAAATATTCTAGAACCACTTCTTATGCAAACCTACCCTTCTTAAAGCACCAAAGAGAGAAGAATTATTTGTGATATTTTGTATTTCACCACAAAATGAGAAAGATTTCATCAAAACCTCATCCTTACTAGGCATACCTTGGGTCTCCCGTACTCTGAAAACTACAGAAAACCCAGGTAGCACATTACCCCTGTGCTAAACCCTGCCTGGGAGGGAGGTTTTTCTCCCTTAACCCATCAGCTGAGCTCCATCCAGAATCTCCAGCAAAGACTCCAGGCTAAGTTCTCCAGCTCTCCACTAACAGTACTGCCCAAATCAGGGCACAAAATCTGGTCTGTGACTTCTCACAGGTGTGATCATTTGGGTACTCTGACCAGCAGATCCACAGACAGAGAACATAGTTTAAATGTTACACGTTCAAATCCCTCTCTGCTGCCTCAAGATAATGTATAAAATGTTTCTTCTGCAGATTCCAGGACCCCAAACTGGATGTTTTTAAATGTCTGAGTGTTGGCCTCCCTACAGTTTCATTTTTGTTTGTCTTTCCTTTAAGGAGAAACATTTCCCTTGAAGGGTTTACACTCATGTTGCTCATTTACACAGTGAACTCTCATTATCCTCAACTGGCATCAAGTGGAATTCACAGAAGCAAGAAGAAAAACAGGGCATGACAATACTTCAAGGTATCATCCAGTCTGGTCCAAAACTACTCCAAAAATCAAGATCACAAGTCTTTCATGTTCAGCATCTTTTTGAGAAATGCCGACAATGGATATTTCACAGCAACATATTACAGCACTTCCTGTCTGCAGTTAAAAGGAATTTCCAGGTGTATTAATGTACAGTTGTGCAATTAACTAAGTGCTGTTGCGAGTTTGTTCCCTTCCTTTTTAGGTAATACCTTTCATATGCTTGAAAGTTGTAATCATTATTTTTCTTCCATAAATGTAACAATCTAGATTCCTTCAATATTCCCTGAATATTTTATGTCCTAGGTATTTCAGCCATTGCTTTTGTAGGGGTTGGAAGGGGCTTCTGGAGATCAGCTAGTAAAGTCATCTCCAAGCAGAAGTCTTACCTGAAGCAGAGTGCTAAGAATTGGTACTGGTTACTAAGCTAAGGATCACCACTGTGTTGAATGAACAGATTTATGTATCTGAGACCGTATTCTTTTTTTTATATATATATATACATATCTAATCTTGTTCAAGCTTTGCTAACTTGTTTTCACTGTATAAGACACTACATTTGTAGGTCATTTTCTACATTAGCGTTTCCCATCTAAACTTCATAGAGTTCAAAGTGTTCCACCGCATTGCATTTATTCAAATGAATTTTCCTATAAAAAACATGGGGCATTTTTTTTAAGTTTTAGAAGCACTGTAATTTTTAAAATCAGATTCGCCATGCGTTTTTGGGGTCCTTTCCTTAATTTGTTGAGATAAATATGATTCTATGCTTCACTGTGATTGCTGTACCTGCTAAGTATACCTTTTCTTTCACTCCTGTTTCATTTCTATTCTTTTCTCTCATTAAGACATTAATGAAAACATGCAAAGAATCAAGACACTGAAGAACTTTGCAGTAGTTTTAGCTAATTCTGAGTGTCCCAGTTTCTTTATGAGACTATTACAAGAACAAGATAGGACCACGTTAAGTGCTTATCCCCAAGAAAAAAGTTAAACCAGCCGGCCTGTTGCTACATTTTCTGAAGACAGAGGTGCTGCTGGTGGCTTTTTGAGAGCCTCCTCAACTTGCAGCAGTTCTCCGAAATAACTACTAGAGGTCTCGAGTTGCCTTTGCCAACTTTACTGCTGTGCACTGTGAACAGTAAGGCTCCAAGTCCTTGAAGCTGCTTTGACACCTGAAAAGGTCTCATCGTGGTTTTTATGTCAAAACACCAGATTAGCAGGTAATGATGCTTTAAAACTTTCTCTTTGGGCAACATTTAGAGAAATCTTTTTGAATTTTGGACTTCTACAGCATTCCTCCTAACACCCAAACTCTATCAAATCTTTAGCTACTAATTTATTTATTTTTTATTCATTGCTAAAAGTGTTCAGAGATTGATTCAAATGCATAATAATGTACAGGGGTATTTTATAACAATGTGTGATGGCAGCTTTGTACCACTAGGTTTCACTAGACAGTAAAAATTTTAACTCATAATACTGATACAAGCACAGAACCTCAACACTGCATAAAATGCAACCCTCTGTCAGGCTTTTCTCAGTTACATACTACAGACATTACTGTCTTGATTCAGTAATGAACTTTTCCAGTAACAAATTGCTGTGAGAATTTATTGTCTTTCAAGGTAAGCCATTACAATGTTCAGACATATATCAGTAGTAGATTTGGGTAACAACCTACATGTTCTATTGCAACAGTCATCCAACATCGTAGTGTCACTTGGAAACAATAACGTAAATTTAGAGGAGCAATAAAACATTTCAGTAATTAATGTTATGGAGACAACAAGCAACATAACATTTTAGCACTGTGCTTAGTCTGGTATGCTATGATCCATAATCACTAGAAGAGGTGTCATGAAGTGCAAGGATTTGGGTTTTTTTGAATCAGGACTTTTGTTAGTTTAAAGCCCAGTTTGAAGCCCCTACCAAACTGGATTTACACAGTCCTAAAACCATCTGACTGTTCTGGATCCTCTCACTGAAAAGTAGACAGGTCTCTGGAAATTTCCCAGAGTGGTATTCTGACACCTTACATCTTTGGAAACTAGGAGAGCCGGTATTTCTGTTGAGATTTTGTCATCTAAAGGAAAAATATAGAAAGAACAACTCACGTGTTTTCCAGAATATTTAAGACCATATCCTTTAGAACCACACATTTTCCTTTCCCCAGATATTATCCCATTTTTCCCCAGAAGTTTTGTAGCAGCAGATATAAATCCCATATGTTCTTAAATATATATAGCTACCTATACAACTATACTTATGTATAGGTATACATAGATAGAGGTATAAATACATACAAGGGTGTATATACATATATATACATTAATTTATATAAACACTTGTGATCCTGATGGAAATGTTTTCTGTCACTTCTTGTAGATGCCTATTGGTAATTTAGACATCCTGAGGTATCCCATATGTCCTCCAGCTGTTTTCTTGGATGGACAAAGATCTCCCATATGTCCTATGCTATATCTGCCAGACCCTATGAACGTCTCATACATGCTGGACCATGTTAAATGGTCCTAAAAACCAGTGTGAAGGCATTTGATCTGCTTTCTGTATGTCTGATGTGATGAGAGTCTCAAGCAGGAAATGTTGGAGATGGCTGCAGACCATCCAAGCTATGATAAAATCAGAATTTGCCATAGAAAATAGATGCATGCATGTTATATAGCCCTGTGTGGTTCTGCCAACATTTTCATAAACAATTATATTTTTTGTAGATAAGTTGTGTGTAGTACAGCTTTGCTGCAAGGATGGACACACTGCACATATGTTGTCTAGACCATGATCTGGAATCTTTGTTTATTGCATGTCACCATCAAGTTTCATAGAATCGTAGAATCACCAGCATTGGAAAAGACCTACAAGATCATCCAGTCCAACTGCCCACCTATCACCAATTGTTCTTAATAAACCACGTTCCTCAACACAATGTCTAAACGTTCCTTAAATACCTCCAGGGCTTAAAATCCCTGAAAACAAATCTTAGTAGGTGGGAATAAGTCTAGAGAGATTACTTAAATTGGCCTTTACATATAGTCTGTAACAAAAGATTACAAACAAAGGGGCTGACTGTTTGTCATGTGACTTTCACTGCAATTAGTTCTGCCAGTCAATAAGGAACTTGCTATCACAAGTCAGAATTTACATTAAGAAAGGCAGTTTAACTAGAATGGAATTAATGGAGGAAAAAATGTGTCAGTTAAAATAATCTGATGATTTAATTTGAATCATTTCAGTTTTCCATTACTTTTTGATGTTAGAGAATATTGTTTCAAATATGATTAAAATCAAGTTTGCTTTGTGTTGACTCACTTTGCTTAGCTGTATAATACATGCAAACTACCATTCTATTATGTTGCAATTATATATTTTCTATTATATCTAGATGCTATCAGAATGAAACAATTAAATGGTTCTGAAAAAAATTTTTGCATTCTGTGGGAAGCTTGTCAGTGACTTTTTTGTTTGATTCTGAATTAAAACAAGTTTGAAGGTGCTAAGATTTTCCAAAAACCAACATTATAAGTTTTACCAACACAAGGAAGGGGAGGGGAGGGGAAAGGGGAGGGAATGGGAGGGGAGGAATACTTACCCAATCGAGGCAGGTGAACAAACTGGACAAATGTCATCAGTAATTCCACTGGAATCTGTATTCCAATGCAAATATCCGTGTATTCCAGATCACACACAGTACTGTTAACAATGCTAACTGCCATCCTGGAGTTTCTAGAAATAAGAATGCTCAAATTATGAGTGAGAAGAGGTGCTTCAGTGCATCCTTTTCTGAGGACAGTACCTCAAGTAACATAGCTGAGGATGACACCTGCAATGGTAGTCTGTTCACAGTGTCTTCGCTATTATGTAGATGATCTGTGGATACACAGTGAACCTATGTCTTAGGAGATGGGGATTTTAGCCCCAGGAGCCTCACAGTTTGTGCCTGATGGCTGTGCCTGAAGTCTTCTGCAGTGATGGCTTTGCTGCCTTTGCACAAGTACAGCCATTCTGTGTTTGCAGGATAATGTGTCTGGAACTACCACATACATGGCAATATGAGAAAATACACAACTCCTCCTAATTCCTGTCAGAAAAAAAAAGAATAGACCTATAGTGCTCAGAAGTGAAAAAAAAAAAAAAAAGTAGAACTCTGTGAGCTGAGACAAACCTATTTACTAAGATAGAGAAAAGAATAATAGTTATGGCAGTACGTATAAATATATATGAATGTATATATCAAGTGATGTCCAGCTGGCCCCCAGCGGGTGGAAGAGAGAGAGATTAACTCCCACTCCCTTCAATACTCCATCTGCTTGATGCCATATGTCATGGAATATCCCTTTGTTTTTAGTCATTTGTCCTAATTCTGTTCCCTCCCAACTCCTTGGGTCCTCCACCACAAATGACCTTGGCTCTGTACAGCACTGCTTAGCAGAACCTATAGACATTGGTGCATTATAGGCATTGTTCTTCTCCTAGAATAACCAAAACAGAGCATCATACCAGACACTCCGAAGAAAACAATTCTGTCTCAGATGAAACTAAGACAATCATCCACAGTGCAGTGACAGGCTGAGAACAGGAGGCAGCCAAAGACACAGGTCATCTAGCAGCCTGCAAACAATTAACATTTACACAGCTCTCAAATTCTTTGCAAATGTTTTTTATCCCTTCTTAACCTCTCTTCAGCTCCATTTCCCCATGGGTGCCCAAAACGTCAGCAGATGAGTTGCAAGATGTATTTCTTGCTGGCTCCAATCTTTGCCGAGAACACAGGTGCTACTTTAGTGGCTCCCTATAGATGCTCTTTGTGCCTAGCAACAGAAAAATGGATTTCTATGACAACAGATTAATTACAGGGGACTCTGAGCAATAGGAATGACAAACACAGAGTGTCTTGCTTCAACTTCTGAGGCAAAAGTATAACCAATGTTTGCATGTGTTTTCTTTTCCCTCCAATCATTATATTTCATTCCTACTGTCTCTTCATCTAAAAAAGGGAGAGCTTAATCTGATTTTACTTATCCACTTGGGGAACACGCTACTGCCTGCAGCATTCAGTTAAGACCTGCTAAAATCATATGAAATCAATGGCACTTCTTAGTCCAGCAGGGGAGATGGTGGTTCAGCTCCTTCCCTCCTCCGGTGCTTCTGATGCCCTCCTCAGCAAACATCATTACATGGAAGCAACTGTCTGAAAGACTCTGATATAACATGAGCTTTAAGTTTTAACCTAGAGGCAAGTGCTCCATACTAGTTTGGTAATTTCTGTAAGAATTTCTGAAGTGTCACATTTTGAGCAAACTTTGACTATTCCCAGAGGAACACTGGATGTTGAGCCTGAAGCAGACAGCACTTTGATTTGATATGGACAAAGTTCACAGTGAGGGCTAGGGAAATGAACCTCATGCATGGGGAGGAGAAGCAAAAACCTCTTCTGGATGGTGAGCAACGCAGAATGAATTTACATCTCGAAAATACTGCTGAAGTTACGTTTGAAAACATTCTCCTATAAGATGCAGTTCCTCTGTAAGATGGATAAGGAGAGTGAGACGAGATTATCTCACCTAACTCCATATATCAGCACAGGTTATACTCAGTGCTCTTCATCACCTCTTTCAGATTCTTTCTTTAGGGCTAGGACATTTACCTGTTTTTCTCTCTTGGCCATAAAAGAAGATTAAAGAAGCTCTGAAGACATTATTTGGTCAGCTGAATCCCTCCAGCCTATTAAGGGGCAAATTTTAAGCACTTCCCTTTCAAGCAGAGCAGTGTTTTTCCCTCTGAACTTAAGAGGAATTAAACTTCAGCCAACTGAGCTAATCACTTCTGTTCCCCTTTCTTGCTATGGATGAAAAAAGAGGTATATGTTTCCAAGTCAGCAGCAGAGGAGAGCTGCAAAACAATGCAAGGTAGGAAAGATGAGAGTGGAAAGCACCTAAGCAAGGTCAGATAGAGCTTCCTCCCAGTGTTGATGCTGTAGATACCATAAGGGTTCAGCTCTTGCATCTTGGAAATTTGAAGCTGTGGGGAAATAACATCCAGAACAGAACTGTCCTGGGAAAAGTAAAACACAGAAATTGTCAACAGATTTCTGTCATTCAGGGGATTTGAATTTGATGTAAGAACAAGTAGCAGCAAAAATAGGTAGAATAATTCTGAACTGTGTCTCAGTGCGGCAGGGGTAGTCTTCCAGCATCCCACAGCTTTCAGTAGCATCCATTTTATTACAGAGAAAAGTTCATGAAATGAGAGAGTATTCAGAGAAACAGGTCAAAAAGGATTAGAGCTCCAGAGGGAAGGAACAATATTGAAAGGAAGGAAGCAGCAAGTGTGTGTTATATATGGAGATATGATTTTGAAAATATCTTGACAAGCACTGGAAATTTTTTTTAAGATAGGTGTTTGTTGAGATCAGACCAAACAATATTTTTACATTAAAGTGTATTAAAGACCGAGAGGACTACAAAAAGACAGAACAGTTTAAAGAGGAGTTATACAGAAAGAAGCAAGAAAATCAAGAAAAATACGAAGAAAAGATTGCCTGAAGCTAACATCTACTAGGCTATGTCTCCCAAAGTGGAGAAAATTCACTTTCCTTGAGCTTATTCAAATCCAATAAAACACAGGATGATTTTTCTAAAGTAACCCTCCGTGCTGGGTGAAGTTTTTATATAACAATTTTAACTTCTGTATGGCTTTTATACATAGCTCATACTTTCATAAGTTATCTTAAAAAAAAAAGTCAGTGAGATCATTTTATTGAATGCAGAAAGGTAGGTAATTCACACTTTAAGGCCAAGTTTTTAAACTTGTGTGTCTACAGGCTAAAATAAAGTTACCTGGTTTTAAAAAATCCAGATAGACTAAAGTTTCCACTACGTTCACCTAGAGAAATGCAGAAGACAAAAAAAAAAAAAAAAGAGGAAATGAAAAATCATTTTATGAGTTTGTCCCATTATGTTTAAGGCAGTCGTTGTTGTCTTCTCATCATCTGCTGAATTTTGACAGCTATACCAAAGGTGATGTCATGGTTTTATGATT
>VXAB01013800.1:0-63474 GCA_013399175.1 Odontophorus gujanensis
CGCACCCCGGCTGGGATGTGACCGCGGCTGCGTCCCGGTGAGTGGCCGTGGAGCCGAGGCCTCGTGTCGCTGGGCCCCGGGGAGGGCCCCCCGCAGCTGGCACCTGTCTGCTGGGGATGGGGCTCCTCCTGAGCTCAGAGTTGTTCTGGAGGTTCCCGGGGCGCTGCTGCACGCGCACTGTGGTTGCGTTGAGCTGCACAGAACTCTGTCAAAGGCGTGATCTCGTAAAAGTCGACGAGATGCTACCGTGTCATTATCTTAATTAATTAACGTCAACCCCGCTGGTGACGCTGTAATTTTGCGAGGGTGATAATGAGCAGTTTCTGCGGGTAGGAAAGCTCTGTAGCTTGGGGAATGCCTAACGCAAAGTGCCTGTCAATTCTGTGTCTTAGCAATGGAGGCTCCGTATGATGGCACTGAAGTAACTGTGGTCATGGAGGAAATAGAGGACACCTACACTTACACATCACCGGTGCCTTCCAAGAAGAAAAAGAAATACAAAAGTCATGGTGATCATGGAGAAAAAGCCAAAAAACCCAGGTGAGTTCCTTCTGTCTTCTTTTCTTTTTGATCTTGTGTTGTGGACAGTTTTCCTTCTATCAGTTGATACCAGTAAGCTTTGCAGTACACTTGGAACAAGTCAGTGTAAAACGTGTGTAAGGAGGCACCTTTGGGCTCCCTCAGGCACACCTTCGTGAGTGCCACCATTGCTTGTTTTCAGGTCTAAATAATCTGACGTAGAGTCTTGCTCCTTCTTGCAGAGGTTCTCTTCAGAGTCTTCATTTTCATTTGGTTTTAAATATGCATTTTCAAGTAGAAATGAACCTAACGTGCTTGTAGTTTGACCTTGAACCGGTGTAAAACCTCATGCTTTTCATAAGTAGTTGCTGTAGAATGACATTAACGTTTCAGTCTCTGTTACATTTCAGATCTGCTTACCTCCTCTACTATTATGATATTTACCTGAAAGTACAGCAAGAGCTTCCCCACCTCCCTCAATCTGAAATCAACAAAAAGATCAGTGAGAGCTGGAGGCTGCTCAGCGTGGCTGAGAAAAGCTATTACTTGGAGAAAGCCAAGCTGGAGAAAGAGGGACTGGACCCAGTAAGTCACCTTCTCTGTCATTCTTTGCCATGTGTAGGGAGAGGCTTTATTTGTTTTGGTACTTAAATGCTTACTTCTCACTGTGCAGAATTGTTTAATAGGATTGCAGTTTGTGTTTCTGTTTTGGACTGCCTGTATGGAAGCAGTGTGCGAGGCAGTGGATTTCTCTTGCTTTTGCCTTCCCTTCAGTCAAGGGATAACATTTTGAAATTTGAGTCAGATATGTCTTATTCATGCTGATGGGAACAGCAATTATGTTATGCCATCAGTGCAATTGATGGTGAAGTGGATGATAAAATGAGGGCTGGGAGGGCCTCCAGGCTGTCACGTGGAGAACTCCCTAGCAGAAGACTTGAGGGAGCCATTTAAGCACTATAACACTTGAGCCAGACTGAGAATGGAATCCCCTTTTTTCCCTCATTCATTTGTTTCCTGCTCTGTTTTTGCCAGCAGAACTCCAAGGTGTCCTCTCGAACTACGGTCATTCCAGACATCCCAGGTTTCCGCAAGATTCTTCCTCGCTCAGATTATATCATTATTCCCAAACCCCCTCTCCAAGAGGACAGGAGCAGGCAGTCACTGGAGCTGCACGTGACGCAGGGTCAGGCAGCACCTGAAGGGACAGCTGCTGCCAATACCACCAGTATCTCCCGTGATGCTGTGCAGAATGTCCTTTCTGTGGACTCGAGCCACGTCAGCATTTCTGAGCAGTGCATTGCCATCGAAGGGCTGTCAGAAGAGAATGCTTCCTTCAGTCAGGCAGAGGCCGTGGAAGAAGTGGTGGCATCGGAGGTGCTCTCTCACTATGTTGGGCCTGTGGCAGATAAAGTGGCTGGAGATGTGCTCTTGGACGAGGCTTCTTTGGAAATAGAAGGGCAGCCATTTCAGACAACTCGGGTTGTTATTGAGGAGACTCTAGTCAGTGGCTCTGCAGACATCTCCAACAGGAGCATCGCTGTGGCCCGGCCTCAGGTTTCCGATGGTGTGTCTGTGGTGACTGTGGTGACTGGGAGGGTGAGTTACTCTAGTGATGCTCTGAATCCTGTCAGCTTCTCACCAGGAACGCCTGACCGCCATTTGTATCATGTTTTACTTGAGGTTTTTGGTGCCTGCAGGAGGTCCTGTGTTGCTCAGTAGTGTGGCAAGGAGCAGCTTTTCTAACTCAGTGTTTACTGCATCTCTGCCTGTAGGCTCTCTGCTACATGCTGCCATCACTCACGTCTTGAGATGTAGAAGATTGATTTTTTTAATTAACTATTTATTTTAACTGTACCTGAGGTGGCTTCCACAGTTATATTACAAGCTGTTTTCTTGGTTGCAGAGAAAAGGGAGTTTGTTTAATTTGAGGTGTTAGGGATCTGTTGCAGAAAACATTACTCTGTGAAGTTTTGGGTCTGCTTGAAACTGGATTTCAACAGTTTCAAGGTGTAAAGAAATAATTTACAGAGTAGAGAGAGTAAGGCAGTTGCTCTTGAAATGGTCACTTTTTTTCCCCCTGCTTTCTGGTCTCATATTTCCTCCATGTATACATTCAATTGTAGTGTTTGTGAAAGGGTGGGACACAGACCACCTTGTATCTTGTTTTCTGCATGTAATTTCCCTTTGACTTCATTTTAGGATACTGAAGAGAGCACCTCTTCCACACCTGCTACACAGTTCATTATGTTACCTTTGCCAGCTCATTCTGTCGTGGAGAGCCCAACATCAATTAAACTGGTAAGAAACTCAGTCTTGTATGGTATTTCAAGGTACAGATGTATTTCTGTAGGGTTGCCTGCTGCCAGAGCAGGAGAGGTTTGATCACAATCCGATTTGAAGTCGTCACATCAGTTCATACGTTTCTTATCACTGGCTTTGTGCCTTGTGCAGTCAGATGGAGGTCTCCAACCTCCCAGAGTGTTTTATAGTTCAGTTACCTTCATCCTCAAGTTCTCAGAAGCAGACAGAGTACATAGTGCTATCATAACCCATCTGGTCAACAGCAGTTTCTGAGAGCAAAAGTCTGCTCTTGTGACAGGAACATGGGAGTTCCCTAGTTGCTTGGGTGGCTGTCACTTTGGCCATGTGATGGGAGAGGAACAGTGACCTAAGGTTTCAGAAACTCATGTAAAAAAGTGTGTTTGGATTATTGCACAAGGAAGAGCAGTGTTATTTCCATGATGTCCCTCTAGCCACATGTATTTTTGTAGCCACTGGGAGACTCCATTGTGCAGTCAGCACAGCAGCTCCTTGTGTTGTATAAGGTAGTGGGAAGTCTTATTTTCTTACTTCCCTGTGCTTCTAGAAGGTGAAACATTGCAGATATTTGTAGAGGGGCTTAGTGTGACGTTTGCCCAAGTGTCTCAAAGTAGGAGATACCTCAGGGATCTGTTCCTGAGAAGCACCTAGCTTAAATGGTCTGTTTCCCTGAATGGCAGCACTTGCATTTCTAGGAAAAAGACCTAGTTACAGACTGACAGCACAACAGCTCCCTCCGGAGTGGCAGTAGGGAATCCTGAAAAATGATGTGCTGACAAACTCCATGTGTAGATTTAGTGTTCTTGGCAAAAATGAAAGACCCTGGTTGAGCTGTCCTTGTAAATAGTGCCTACTGGTGCTCTTGGTATTACAGTAGTTTATAGTGAGCGACAGTAAAGCACCAGGGAGCATTTTAGCACTGCATACAACAGCAGATTACCTTACTGATGAAAGCTGTCTCCACATCATGAACGTTTGCTGTCTTCAAACACTGTCACTCCAATGTGAGTGCATCTTGTCTGACTGTGGCCTGCTGTTTGAATCATTTTTGTACCATTATGACTCCCAAATTCATTGTTGGAAGTGCAAGATTTGCTTCACCTGTAGGTTATATGCTTACCTCTGCTCTGAAATTTAATCAAAATTCTGTTAGCTGAACATTTGTGTATGGACAGTACACTTAACACAGCATAATTATGGTGCTGGATCACTGACAAATGCTGGCTGATCATAACAGGAGGAATTCTGAAGAGCAGGCCATTTACTAGATAATGTTTGTAAAGTGCTTCATAGCAAAGAGAGAGCTATGTGCACAGCTCAGTGTCTTTTGAACTCTGTAGAGAAATTCTTGACAACTCTTGTTTCAGACAACCACCTATACTCGCAGGGGACACGGAAATTGTACCAATCCTCGCTGTTCTTTCACTTATGTCACCAGGCATAAGCCACCAAAATGCCCCAAATGTGGAAACTTTCTTGGAGGGAAATGGATCCCAAAGGTAAATTTGCTTTTCCTTTGCTTTGATTTCAGACAAAAACTCCTGTTTTTGTGAATGCCTCCAGTATTTCTAGACCTGTAAATCCAGTGCAGGAGGTCAGACATGCCAAAACTGATCCATGCACTTGTGTTTTAATGCTTGTAACTGAAGCAAGCCACTACTACACAGAGCATAAAGCCAAGGTGAGACTGAACCAGAATCACCTCACTCTGGGTAAATATACCACTTGTAGTGGCATCAGTTAGCATAGATGAGGCTGAGCTTGTTAACACTGACTTACCCATTGAGAGACAAATTCTTCTGGCCCCCTGCCTGCACAGTAGCTCTGTGACTAGAAGGTATTGGCTGTCCTTCTTATTGCAGCCCTCACTAAGCTCAGAAATTTGACTGAAACACTTTTTCCTATGGCTCTACTTTTGAAGTTATTCTACAAATTGAGATCTTGTGCTGATCCTTCAACCTGATTACAGCAACAGGAAAAAAAATAAAAACCAAATCTGAGATGCAGTAGGTGTGTGATCATCTGTGTGCCAGGTGATAGTTACTCCGGGGCAGCTGAAATGCTGTTGTGTATCATTGGTTCACAGCTGTATGTGACCATTGATGATCCTCTGATGTTTGGCTAGAAGGAGGTTTCTAGAGGTTGATGGAGTTGTGCTCAGAGTTATTGAATGGAAAAGTCTTTCCCCACATGATATCTAAGTTGCTGGCATCTCTTCTAGCCACACTTTTAAGTGCTTGCTCCTTAAACCTTGGCAGTTAAGCATAATTACACAGCTCTTTGCAGAGGTTCATTACATTAGCCTGAATTAAGACCCCTCAGTCCCAAGTTTAAGGATATGCTCAGTGTAAAAATTCACATGGCTTTCTATAAGTTTGTCCTGATCTTACTTTGTTTTATAACACAATGAAAAGCACAGCAGTGACAGCAGAGTAGCAAAGTCCTAGGCTGTAGCAAATGAGGACTTACTCAAATGCAACAGCCAAGGCCACAGAAATAAAGGAAATAGTCTGCTTACCTTCAGAAGGCCTCAGGTACACACAGATCTCCACCAAGATCCCCTTGTTTCTACTGCCAACCCTTAAATGAGGTCTGGGAAGGGGTGGATCATTGCATGCACCTGAGCTCTCACGAGTTGGCCCTGCCCTCCCACCAGGTGCTCCATCACTGCTTCAAGCTGGGACTTAGCATTTCTGCTACAGTGTCTACACCTGTGAAGTTTTTAGGGACTGTTCTTCGGACAGATTACAAACTCTGTAGTGTCTGAGCTGATGACCAGGCTTCCCATGTGCTAGGAAACAAACAGTGATGACAGTTCATTATCTTTTGTGCTGTAAACATGCTGAAGTGAATAGGTGGCTAATTGCAAAAACATGTTTCTGCCTCAGTATGTCATGCCTGCTCTGTTAAATCTACACTGATTAGAAGTGAGACGAGGGAAGTCTTCCTTCTCTTTTTCAGTTTTATTCTGCTCTTCTGGGAACATGTTTGTGTAAACAGTTCCACTTACAGTGTCATATCTTGGAGAAAAATATGCATCAGCATTTTTTTCTTAGACTGGTAATAACATCAGTAAAAGAGAAACTAAATGTATACACACTTTCTTGTTCCTTAGATAAAAGATTAGGTTAGAAGACTTCTGTTGGTAAAAACCTGACGTTCTCCTGAGCATGGCCTCTGCAGAAAGCTTAGAATCCATATGTTTATCATGCCAAACACTCTTGACTCTATTTCTCTGATAGCATTTGTGGATTGCCAGCTCAGTGCTCCATCTTCATTGACCCCAGCACATGACTTCTGTAGCTTTAATCTTGAAGATAAAACTTCACTTAAAATTGAGAATCTTTCCTGTGTAATTCTGTGTTTCCTGACTCCCTCAGATGCATACTACAGTACAGTTCCACCCTCAAGCTGCTTGTTCTGTGTCTAGGGACCTTTTAGCTCCCCAGCAGCATGGAAGAACAGGCAGCATCAGAGAGTTGAAGGTAGGAGAGGAGAGCATGCCAGTGTGGTATCGATGCTAATGGTGATATTTGAGAGAGTTTAAGGATGACTGGTTTTTCAGGTGTCTAAAAATAAAACTAGGGGCTTGACAGAATATTAAGAGGGACTTTCCCATTGTAAAATATATTATTTGTGATTCATTGCTCAGGCACTCCTGATATTACTGTTTTGATCCAGCATTGGATAGGGCACGGGCAAACCAGACTGTGTGAAGGGAACCTGCTTACCCACAGAAGCTTAAACCTCTGAAACGTGATCATCTCTTTGTTTCCAGGAAAAGCAACCAAAGAGCAAACCTGAGCCTAATTCAAGCACTTCTCTGAAAACCCCCTCAGCTAAAAGAGGTCAGCAGTCAGCATTCTCAGAGCCAGCAGCTGTTGGTGAGAGTACCTCCAAGTGTGCCCTGGAAAGCTCTGAAGCAGTCAGCCAGCTGCTGAGTGCTGTGCCTGATGGAGGGCAAATGGAGGAGACCGAGTGGGAGGAAGTAATCATCTCCGACGCTCACATTCTTGCAAACAATGTGCTTGCTGAAGATGGAGGGAGTGCTGCTGGAGTGACACTGGGTCAAGAGAGCCAACTGCGAGGAGACTCTTCTGCAGAGCAGGCAGAAAAAGATAGCACAGGGCTGGGGATGCCACCATCTTCTGAGGTGCTGAGTCCAAGTGCCTCTGCAAAAAAGCCTGTGGTGTGAGTCAGTTTTCCATATGTTCAGGAGCGTGTGATGTCTGTCGTGTATTGATGGGGCTAATCCAAGAAATGGAAGGCTGTTGGCAGTGCTTTGTACGAGACCCATTCTGTGTACCGTCTGCTTTCTGCCAGTTCAGGATTGTTCCTTTGAGATGGTTTTGTCCATCAAAGCTATTTTTTTCTTTTAAGTGACAGTTAAATTGTTGTAGTAGTCTCAGGGCAGATGTATCTTGAGCGCTATTTTCCTTTCTACTACAACAGCCATCGTGATTGTGCTAATAAAGCACAGTTCAAGAAAGAGACGAAAACTGAGGGTGAGAAGGAAGCCATGGAATTTTTTTCCAATTGTAGCTCTTGTCTTTTAGAATTGATGCTCCAGCTGCTGCACACAAAGGGCAAGAAGTAAAGAGTAAAGCAAGACCGAAGCCCTCCTTGCTGGCTGCAGCAAGGCCCATGCGAGCAATTCTGCCCGCACCAGCCAGCGTGGGGAGAGAAGCCAGCACTGAGCAGGCTAGCAAGAGGCAGGCGTTTGCGAATACTGGTAAAATCCTGGGTCTCTGGTATGCTTTGGGAGTGATTGTCTTTCCTCACCATATTGAAGTGGTCTTTGTCAAATAATAAGATATGTCTGAAGGGAGACAGTGAGCTATCCTAGGTAAAAAAAAAAAACAAAAAACCCTCTGTTTCTTTCTAACCAGGAGGGCAGGTCTATGGTGCATGAAACACCTGCTCGGATCATTTCCAGTTCAGAGGAAAAAATCTCATGTGGCTGTGGTGTCATTCACCAAAGATGTCAGAGCAAAACAGGGCCCACTTTCCCATATCTAACCTGCTGTGCTCTTTTCCTTCTTCAAGACAAACATCCTCCTGTGAGAACGTCAGGCTTGAAGCCCAGTACGCTGAAGCAATTGGGCCAGTCAGTTCTGCAGCCACCGAGTGCTGAGGAGCGGAAGGTACCTATGGCTTCTTCTTCAAATGCACATTCTTTTCTTTGGGATCTTTTTCCCCAGGCAAGGGATCTGACCTGACAGATGGGAAATAGAATATGACAGTGTAGCAGCCTCGTGATGGTGGAATCTGTGGCTGGTTTTTATGAGATGGCTGTGAAGTGGTGTGAATTCTGTCGGGCTGAGACTAGGAACTGAGCTGCTGTTACTGTTGGATAATCCTTTGCTTGATTGCTTTGTGAACTTCCCAGTAGTTTCCAGAAGCTGTTACGAGGTCTGGTAGCATTCTGATAATCTGAAATGTAGTACTGACCTTATCCTGATGGAGTCTGTGAAAGATGATTGAGTAAAGAAGCAAAGCTTGCAAATATGCTCAAATACTTCCGTTTGAATTTTAAAGCCTTGGTATGCAAAACAGTGTTTTGTAATCCACTGATATTAATGAACATTTTCAGATTTCTTGAAGGGGGGGGAATAAAAAGGTAATATGTGTTTGCTTACAGGATATGAGTGTTCTGTTGTAGGTATCTTATAGGTTTTTTTTTCTGCTTTCAACTCAGCTCCACAGTGCTTTGACCAGCAGGGCATCACAGGTTAAAGTAGTGGAGGTCAAACCAGACGTCTTCCCTTCCTACAAGTACAGCTGCACTGTAACTTTGGTGAGAATCTTTCAGATGGTCTGAGTTAATGCTGTGGGATTTGTTATCTCTGGGATGAGGCCTCACTTTTCGACCCAAAGCTGTTGGGTGCCAGCTGTAATATTATGTACAAAGTGATGGGGCCCATTGCATAACCTTCACACTCGGTGCTGGGGACAAGCATATGATATTCAAGCAGACTGTTCTACGATCTTGTTAGGATCTAAAAGTCAGGGTCAGCAAATGTGATTTTTATGTCATTCCAGGATTTGGGATTGGCAACGTCACGTGGCAGAGGGAAATGCAAGAACCCATCTTGTAGTTACGTGTATACAAACAGGCACAAGCCACGAATCTGCCCAAAATGTGGCTATAATCTTGCCAAAGACAGAGCTGAGAAAACAGGAAAATCTCTGGTAAGGTTTGATCTTTCGAAGGCATGTTGTGGAGTGGATGAGGAAGTTTGCAAGTTCCCATGAGAATGCGTTAATATTTTTTTTCCCATTTGGTAAGTCTGTTTCTAACAGGGTAATGTACTACTGAACTAGTTACGATGATGGCTTTTCCTGTTCAGCTTCTGCAGCAATGCTGCTTCAGGCTCACACTAAGACTGACAGCACTCCGTTCTACCACTGGATGTCTCTGTAGCTTAAAAATGTTTACAACACATTGGTACGTGCCTGGGAAACCATCCCTGAAGTCACAGTTGTGTCAGCTTAGTGGAACTTCAGACTTCATCAAAAAACTCCCAAGCGTGGTCTGCTTTGTGAGCAGTCTGTGCCAAATGTACATCTTGTATTAGAGCTTCCTATTTTTAGGGGTCTGTAGTGCAGCTTTACTTCCAGCCTGCATTTATTTCTGGGTGTAGTATTGGTTTCTTTCTGTTGTGGGAAGATGTTGTTCAAGATAGCTCCTGTTCTTGTACACAGGTGTAAATAATGACTTATTGGCTTTGTTTGGTTTTGTGGGTTTGTTTTTTTTCTGCATTTGAAGTTTCAAAATTTGGCTTTTCTCACAGAGAGTTGTTATGTTAAAAGCCAGCATTTTAGTCTGCATGATAATTTGACTCTTCCACTTCTTATAAAGCCTATTTTGGAGACTGTAACAATACGCATTGATTAAAACCAAACAAAAAAAGCAAAAGAAAACCCCCCAAACCCAACAAACTGAAGTGGCCTGTGTGAAACCCACGCATAAGCAGATGTGTAAGGAACAGCAGCAGCACACTTAGCTCAGGCTGTGTTCTGTGAGGCATGTGGCTTGTCTCTTCCTCATTTATTTTGTGGGTTTTTCTTTTCTCTTTAATTTTCTGCTTTAGTTGTGCTCAGTGTTTCAGTTGCATGGCTCAGTGTTATCTCTGTGCTTTTGGACCAATTGTTTATCAGACTAGACAGGAAGACAGGTTGAAGTCAGGTAGAAAGGTTGGTGTGATTAAAGTCGATCAGTCCATGTGTGTTCTCTGAGTCACCCAGAGTTTGATCCCGTGGCTGTGCTTTTGACTTAGTAGGGGGCATTTGTCTGAGGGAAAGGCCTGCAGCAGATTGGGTGGAATTGATCAGTGTGCAACACTTGGTTCCTGGGTAACACTTCTCTGGCTTCTGTGGCAGTGTGCAGACTGCTGTAGCATGGTATAAAGGAAAATGTGGCTGACAGCTGTGGACACAGGTGGTGATATCTGACAGGAGTAATGAAGGGTTTGTTTCCCTGTTGATGGTTGGCCTCACTGTCCCAATCCTGAGTCCCTGCAGTAGGTTTAGTGCTAAGCCTGGGATGAGCTGGTGATACAACAGGAGCTCCCCAGAAGGCCGTGCTGTAATGAAGTGTTTTGGGTGAAGTAACTTAGGCCTGAAACTACTATCTGTGGTCAGTGGAGTGCAGTGGAGTAGAAGTCAAGTCTTCCGGGAACAAAGGTCACTGTGCTGCTGCCACCTTTTGTGACCTCTCTGGGCTTCTTCATATTTCATCCCCACGCTTGCCTAGTTTAAATGTATTCTGTTTGCTTTCTAGGAGGCCAGTCCAGGTCAGCCTGATGTGCTGAACACCAGTGAGCCCCTAACCCCATCCCAGAGAGAGATCCAGCGTCAATCCACCCTGCAGTTGCTGCGCAAAGTAATGCAGATCCCAGAGAACGAATCGGAGCTGGCTGAGGTCTTCACACTCATCCACGAGCTGAACAGCTCACGGCTCATCCTGTCCAACGTGAGTGAGGAGACAGTCACCATAGAGCAGACCTCCTGGTCAAACTACTACGAGTCTCCATCTGCACAGTGCCTCCTCTGTAACAGCCCGCTGTTCAAAGGGGGACAGAAGTAAGATTCTCTTTTAGACTTGTGACTCTTTCAACCCTGTGCTGATGTTCTCTGTTACTAGTATGCATGAAATAATGTTTGCTGGCACTCCAGTACTGAAGCTGCTGTGAGTAGCTTCCTGTCTGTGGGAAGGGCTTCTCTGGATAACTCTAAGCTGTTTCTGTTTCTCTTGTAGTGTTCGCTTTGTCATGGTTGCTATTACAGCAGGAAAGCTTCATCAAAGTGTGACTGCTAAAGTCTAGATGTACATTTTTCTTTTGGAATGAAGTCTTCATTACTCATCCTCTCTTTGTTTCCCATTCTGATGTTTTGAGGCTGACAGGCAAAACTGTGGGATTCTAGATGCGTGTGATGTGATTTCCCTTTTTCTTTCTCTTCCCAGTCTGAGTGTTTGCTGTGTGGATCATCTTGCTTATGATGTTTGCATTCTTTTTATAGCCTAGCATGGGCTTGAATGAAGCCTTGCTTGGAGCCAGTACCCAAACTGAAACCTGGAAGACTCTCTGCAGCTATCAATGCATAGGCTAGATTGCCTTACCTAGTTCTGTTTAAAAGCCCGTAGGATATCTCCTCCCTGCCTGCATTCAACTGCTGCCAGTGGAAGGGAGCTAGCTTTCAATTTAACTCCTGTTCTCTTGGGTGGACAGCTGCATTTCTGCCACTAGGGTGCAACTGGCATTTTCCTGTCCGAGCTCCTCCCTTGGATCCCTGCAATCAGGGAATGGGCCTTTCTGAGTCTTTGAATGTACTGGAACAACCTTGGGCAGAACTTGTTCCTAGTGTCTGTTTGCACCTCTGTGGCAGGATCTCGGGGCAGCTGGGGCTGTATGTTTTCTACATCTCTCCAATCCTACGTGCTCAATATGTGGAGCTGTAGTGCTGTGTAAAGAATGTGAATAGTGACCTGACTGCCAGGGAAATCTATTTAAAAATCTAAAGTTTTCTGTCTGTTGTGAATTTTATGTGAACTGGCTGAGAATGACACGAGTGGATCCATCTGAGCTAGAACAACTTCAGTTACTGCAGACCTGGACTGAAAAACTTGTTGGCTTAACTCTGATCTGTCTTTTGCTTGTCTGTTACAGTTCCCTTGCTGGTCCTCAGGAGTGCTGGCTGCTGACAGCTAATAGATTACAGGTGGTTACAGCTCAGGTCAAAGTGTGCTTGAACCTGCAGTGTCTGGCTCTCCATAGCTTCACTGATATTTACACAGGTAGGAAAAAAAGGAATGCAGAAACTTACAGCATGAGTACAGACTGACACCACCAGGAGCTTGGGGCTGTGTCAGTGCATTGTCTGCACAGAAAAGCCTCTTATGTGCCCCACTGTATTGAGTGTTATTATTTTTTACTTCAATTATTCTCCTGTTTCTGTAAGCAAACCTGTATTTATGTGAATAAATACTCGGGGGAAGACCATGCCTGGCTTCACTGTTGTAGATCTCCTCTGTCTAAGTGATAAATGCTGGGAACAGCTTTGTAATCATTATCCAGCTGTTTCCATTGGTCCTCAGAGCTGTACCTGTATGAGTGTTTGTGTATCAGTAAGAGAGGAGCGTATTTCACTGTGAGGGACATCTGGAACCACACAGGCAGTAACTCTGTTTTAACTGCAGGCCTTTTCAATGTGGGTAACAAGTTACTAGTGAGCCTGGATCTCCTGTTTGCAATCCGGAACCACATTAAACTTGGAGAGGATCCCAGGGTGGCTGTTAGCAATATTCTCAACTCTGTTCAGGAGCAAACTGGTGAGTTTTCCTCCTCCTTTTTAACCATAACACACTAAATTCTGTGACCTGTTCAAGTCTGTCAAGTTGTAAAAAAGGGAAAGCCCACCTCTTCTGGTATGGTAGGTTTCTGTTAAATCACTTCCTAAACCCAGCAGTACCTCTGTGACCAGTTCTCCTTAGCATTTCTCTGGAGGACAGGTTTGTTTTTCTCCTGTGTAGGAGAGTTCTACTACCTCTCCTCTGACTTTAGGAAGTGAAAGCTGTAACAGTGGAGTGTTCTCCTTTCAGAAAAAAGCCTGAGCCCAGATGAGCAGGTTCAGCTCCAGGAACTGCTGTGCAATGGCTACTGGGCCTTTGAATGCCTCACTGTCCGGGATTACAATGATATGATCTGTGGAATCTGTGGCATAACCCCCAAGGTGGAAATAGCCCAGAGGAACGTAGAAAATGTTCTGGCACTGAAAAACATAGAGGTAAGCTTTTCAGACACTTTGCATCCTGTTCATGTTCAAAGCAAATCATAAAGAGTTTTGCTGAGTCTGGTCTTTGCAATGCACAACAATTACATGAAGCCTTTGTGAGCAGTTTTCTGCTGATGCTTGGCAAGAGGATGTGGCTGGAGTGGTGATGTCTGCACTTCCTCTTAGAGCTGTTTGGAGAAAACAAAATCCTTGGTGCCTGGACCACAGCTTTAGTCCAGCAGCCTGACAGTAGGGACCTTAGATGAAATTTGCTGGATTTGGCCTTCTTCCTGTGATACAAAGTAATATATGTTTTTTAACTTTTCTTTTTCCCCCCAGCAGCAGTTTCCTGGAACTGCTGTCCTCCCAAATGGAGAAAAGTGCCCTTGTAGCACTATACAGCACATCTGGTTTTACATCAAATAAATGGTTTTGACTTTCACCCAAAGAAAAGTGATTGTGGGGAGCTCCAGGACAGGAAAGGAGCCTGATGTCATCCTGCTGTACTTGGGATGACCACTCTTCTGGGTAGTCTTTGTGCCCTGAGTGAGGCTGGCACAAATTACCAAATGAGCTATGGTTGTTGGTTTAACCAGTTTGTTTTATTGCTCTTTCTAGTTTACTTGGCCAGAATTCTTGGCATCAAGTGAAGTGAATGTGGAAGACTTCTGGTCCACAATGGAGACAGAGGTGATTGAGCAGGTGGCTTTTCCTTCTAGCATCCCCATCACAAAGTTTGATGCTTCTATTGTTGCTCCTTTCTTCCCTCCGTTGATGAGAGGAGCAGTGGTCATCAATACTGAGAAGGACAAGAACGTGGATGCACAGCCAGTGCCAGGTAACGGCTGAGGTGCTCATTAGGAACTTGATGTGAAGATGATTTCCCTTCCTGAGAACGAATGTTTCCTGCTTTTGCAGGTAATGGGAGTGCCTTGGTGAGGCTCCTTCAGGAAGAAACCTTCAGGCTTGAGCTGATAAGCTCTTACAGTGAGGAAGAGCTGCGGAGCTTTTTAACACAGTGCAGCATCCCCTGGGAGGCCTCAGATACAAAGGTAATGGCTTGTTTGCCCATCACCAGTCTGCATGATTGGAGCCATTTGTCACTGCCTTTCCCTAAATTGCACTTGCCAGCTTAGATAATAAACTTCTCATCTGACTGTACCAGGGGCAGGAGCAGGTGCCTGCAGATTATAGGATTACTTACACATTGTAAAAGAAATTAAACTTTGGGGGCTGGAAAAAAAGAAGATTGTAATTACCTTGTCACGTATTCCACATCATGTAATTGCTTGGCATCCTCGTGGTGCTGACTGGAATTAGGAAGTTATTGGACAATGTGCAAATGAGCATTTGGAAGACCTTGTCTGCAGCCTGCTCCATCTTTGGGACCAGAGTCCAATAGTTTGTCATGTCCAGACTGTCTCTGGTGCCTTCTTTTTCTAGGACCAGCTCTGTTACTCCCTCCTGGCTCTCTATGACTTTGTGCAGAATGGGACAAGCATCAGGCAAACTTCTGCTCACCACACAGGAGGAAAAATCTACAAAGTCTGTCCACATCAGGTAAGGAATGCTGGAGTCATCAGCAGTTACCTGAGTTACCAGTGTTCCCTTATTAAATAAAATCAGTAGAATGGGTCTCTCTGAGCCTCAGGCATGAAACGTGCTGCCTCAGGGGCCTGGAGGGTGAGCAGTCCTGCAGGAGATCCCCAGGCTGACCAGTGATGGGAAAGCTGTCAGCTGCTGCTGCTGAGGTGAAGTTCTGCACACCATAAAGTATTATGCACGATGATAAAGTGGTGACGTATGAGGAAACAGTATCTTCAGAGAAAATTGCTGTCTGGTTACTATATTGTCTGGAATTACCTGCAAAGAAAATGGATTTATTTCAGTTCCTATTGTTGTATTAAGTTCTCAGTTTTATTGCCCTGCTTTGTACTAATCCTTTTCTTTCCAGGTTGTTTGTGGCTCAAAGTATATAGTGAGAGGAGAAAATGCTCGGGATCACGTGGACCTGCTGGTTTCCTCACGTCACTGGCCTCCAGTGTATGTTGTCGATACGGCCTCTTCAGTGGCACTGTGTGCAGACGTGTACTGTCCTGACTTGACTTCCCAGCTGTGGGGGAAAAACCAAGGCTGCTTCTCTGACCCTATGGATCCTCCAGCGGTTAGTTATGTCCACCTGCAAAGATCTACAATAAAACTAATTTATATGTAGTGTATATATACAGGGGGAGGTGCCCCGTAGCAGTTCAACTCGCAAACTTTGGAGCACGTAGCTTATTTTGACTCACTGCTCTCAAATTACTGCTATTACTTGAGGAATGGGATAGGAAGAGGGCTCCTGGTGCCCTGGGATTATCTTTAAGGGCATTATAGAACCAACCACATTCGTGTCATTCAGGAGAAGCATGACTGAGGTCGTAGGTCTGATTGGGTTTCAGGTGAGCGGTAGTTTTATCTTAATGATGGGGAGGTTTGTTCTGGTTCTACCTGGTGTGTGTCTCTCCCTCCCAGTACGTCTCCTGCCCTGAACTGCTGGACCAGCACTACAGTGTAGACATGACTGTGGCTGAGCACTCGGTTCAGCACCCCATCACCAAGTCAGCAGCACGCCGGATTGTTCACGCCGGTTCGGAGCAGAACAGCCCCCACGATCCAACAGCTCGGCACCACTGCCTCTCCCTGTGCCAAGAGCTGCAGCCTTACAGCGCCGTCATCGCTGCCATCGCTGACAGCAGAACTAGCAGCGTCCGCCAAAGGCCCATCACCTTTGAGAACGCCACGCATTATTACCTCTACAACCGCCTTATGGACTTCCTCACCAGCAGGGAGATCGTGAACCGGCAGATCCAGGAGATCGTCCAGAGCTGCCAGCCTGGGGAGGTGGTGATTCGCGATGCTCTCTACCGGCTCGGAGTGGCACAGATTAAAACAGAAACAGAAGAGGATGAAGAGGAGAAGCAGGAAGATGATAAAGACGTTGCTGAGTAACAAACCAACTCGCTGGTTTCTCTTTCTGGCTGTGGGCTGGGCCGGCTTCTGCAAGGTTTGGGCGGCTGTCTGGCTCGAGAACGTCTTTTTTACAGGTTGGAGGTGTGGTAGCAGTGGCTTTGAGTGCTGTTAATGACCAAAGAGCTGTGTGCTTCCAGAGTGTCACAAACGCTGCTGTGAGTGGGTCTGCCACGCTCCATGCTGAAGGCTGCAGCTCCCTCCGAGGTGTGCAGCAGACCCGCTCTTGAGCTGTGTGCAGTGATGCCCTCCCTGCCGTTGGCAAGTGGAGAAGCAGGTGGTGTTCCTGGTAGCAGGGGGTATGCACGGTCAAGTTGCTTCATTCTGAATCTTGCTTGCTGACTTCTTTGTGCATATTGGTGGCAGGGCTTGAGGATGTGGGAGCAGGCACAAAAGGCAGATTCTTAGGAATTCTTTCCAAACTGTTCCAGACAGATTAGGTTAGGACACTAACCTAACTCCTGCTTGGAAATCCTGCAGAGCTCTCACAGGTTGGTTTCAGAGAGTCTGGCTGAAGAGGAGGAGCCATGCAGCTTTAAGGTGTCCTGTCTGAGAGCCTCCCTGGAGGCTGCAATCCTGAGGCTGCTGAAGCTGCCTGGAATTATTTGTCCCCTCACATGAGCAGTAATAATTTAGAAGCTGAAACACATAGTGAAAAGCATTTGTACATTAAGAGTTTACCTGTCAGGCCCTGGGGAACCAAGTTCACTAGGGGGCTGTATGAGGTGATAGCTGTGAAAATAGGAAGGACACTCCCATTTCTGTGCTGTCCTCTTGAATGGTTTCTGTTGTTGTTTTCATTAAGGACTTGAGTTTCTGACACTGTGCCCTTAGAACTGAATCACAAAGACTGGCTGTGGGGTCAAGGAGAAGCAGTGCAGGATCACCAGAGTGAGCAGAGTTCTGCAGTCCTCCCCCAGAGCAGGCACTGGAGAGCTGCATCCACGGGAGCAGTCTCAGCACTCTGCCGTGTTCATCTTGCTCGTGTCCCACAGCACTTGTGAGTTAGAGGAACCTCTTGCTTTCTCAGCTCATACAGCATGTCTAAGGAACACCTCAGGCTCTGGCTGTAAAGCTGTGTGTTGCTTGCTGTCAAGTCCCTTTGGTTGTTGCTGGCACCAAAGATGAAGGTTTTTATTTGCTGTGCTGCAGAGGAGAGGGTGTTGGTGGACTGTGAAGGGATGTTATTTTGTCTGAGTGAGCAGGAGGAAGATTCAGAGGCTTGTGGTGTGGTTGAAAATTCCCTTCTGTGAAGGGGAACCTATTGAATACCGTACTGTAAGAGTAAACGTATCAAGTCTGAGCACACACAGTAATTATGGGTTGGGGTTTTTCTGTTAAGAACATTAACTTATTATAAGAGGTGCTAGTGACTTTTTTCAGTCAGTGATAAAATTTAATAAACTATCTCCAATTCTGGGGGTGAAACGGTGTCCGAGTGGGTTGTGATTTGCCTCCAAGACCTGAAAGACTGCAGTGGGAAAGGACACAGACACTGTGTGTGTAAACCACGTTTCCAGTGTGCGCAGACCATTCTTTCATGTCCAGCAGAGTTCAGATGGAATTAACAAGGGTTGTGGAGCAATGGCAGGTGTATGAGAATGAGATGGCCAGCTCCCCTGGTCAGCTTGCTCTCATGCTGTGATTCCCTGCTGTCTCTGCAGTGACTGCTCTTCATTTTTATTCTGGATTACAGGCAGGCCATTCCGAGCAAAGCAATTTAAGGTCTCGGTTTTAATGTGCTTTTCTTTTTTCCTCTCTCATTACACAAGACTGAATGGTTCTGAGAACTGATAATGGGAATTGTGTGTGATGAACTGGAGCAGAGCTGCAGGGTATGAGGATGGGCCAGTGGATTTGTTACCCATGCTCTGAGCCATTCACCCTGAGAACAGTCCTCAAAGCCCTGGGGAAGACTTGTTTCATTTAACATTTTATTCTTTATAATGCTGACAGATGGAAATAACATTAGCTTTTTATTTAGTAAGGAGGAATGAATCACTTGGTGTTAGCATAAAAACAGGTTTAATACTATCAGAAATGGCCCAACATAATGGTCTGATGAAGGCCACACAGTAGGTTTGTCATGCTGTAGTTTTCCTAAGCCGTGTCAGTGCTTGTGCCTGTAATGCTGATCCTTTACCACCCAAGTCAGGTGAAGCTAAGAAGCTTTACTAGCTACTTCTGATAGCTACACAGGACCGTGTGGCTGTAGCATTAGTAACCCTGAACAAAAATGAGATGAGGAAAAAAATTTAAGGGCATTAGGCCCTAGCTTATAGGGAAAAAAAAATTATCTCATCTCTATTATTAAAATACATTCAAGAAAATATGTACAAGAGCATGTCTGCAATCAAGAAGAAGGCAGTGAATTGCTACATGTTTAATAATGCAGAAGTTTTGTAAGATGTGTTATGTTGAACATTTCCGGGTCTGTTTAAGCTGCCATTCTTGCCTACGTTGGGATTGTGTTCAGTGCTCACGTGGAAGAGCACTTCTCACCTTTTTTTTTGCCTGAGATATAATTGCCCCACTCCTGTTCCTGGGGTATGTGCAGCTTCACAGAGCCCTGGGACTGGCTCCTTGTTGTTCTTCACCCACCAATCCCTGCAGAAGCACCAGCTGCAGAGGGGCAGAGTGCATGAGGAAATCTAGAGGTTAATGCATCTTTAATGCTTGGTGGAGACTTCACCTAAATCTAACCACTCATTCTGCAGCATCCAGAGTCAGACTGACAAAGGGAAGAGAGCAGGACCACCGAGGCACTGGGCTGCTTTGGGTGGTTCCCACTTCAGGACCCATTTCAAGAGGTACTTAGAAAGTAAGGTTCAGTCGTGTGAGTGACTTTTGGAAATATCCTACTTGGCTGCAACTAGGATTTAAAAAATAACAAAAACCATCTCACAGTCCCCTTCAGGGGTGCAGGGGAGGGGCAGGTGGGATGGGACCTCTGTGCCCTATAGAGATGGAGATAAGACTTTAGGGCCCCCATGGTGAGTGTTGGTTTTGAGTCACTCCAGCACTGTTCTTTCAGTGAAGGAGTCAGTAACGTTCATACTCTCATTCTTCAGAAAGCACAGAGAGGAGAGCCAAAGCTGAAGGCATCCATGCAGAATCATGCACTCTGCAGAGGGAGAAGGACAGGGATCCAACCCAGGGCAATGGCATCAGCTAACAGAACTGATAGTTGTTGCCTTTGAGAAGGGGCTGCCCACTCTCCTCTTGTTCACAGGACTCCTCACAGCAACCAGAGGTATCACAGCCACTGTCTTCCTCAGCTGTGGATGGGAGGTTTGTGTAGTCCTTGAAAGCAGGAAGAAAAAACAAAAAAGGCATGTTTCAGACTGCTCTGTGTTTGCACTTGTATTGCTGCCCATGTAGGATGCTGCAAAGTAACTGCATTTCTGTGTCCAGCCTGCTTTTGTTACCCTTCACCATCTGGATGCCTCTCTTCACTTCTACAGATGCTGAACTGGTCCCATCAGTTAAAGGTGTTGGGATAGCACCAGGAAAACTGCCCAGAAGCTATGCTGATGTAGGGAGAAAGAAGGCCCGAGATGTGCTTTCTTCTCTCCAAAGGTTCTTACCTGTTCCTTATGCAAATCCAGTTCTTTCTGAATGAAGCAGCAGATCTGGTCAAAAGTAGGTCTCTGTGTGGGCTCCAGGCTCCAGCACGCCTGCATGATGCTGTACCTGCAAATCAGAGAGGGACAGAGTTGTGCTGTACTTCTGCAAATCTGCTGGGGAGCCTCTGGCTCCTTGCAGCAGCACTGCACAGTAATTCACACTGTATTTGTACACACAGTCCTGTGTGTACAGGTCCTCAGACTTGTCTTCTCACATTCCTGGAGTTAAAAGTAGCTGACAGAAAAAGGAAAGAAAAACAACAAAACTGTCATGTTTAGGAATGTAGAGATAATGTGAGCTCTCCCACCTTCCTGGCTGGAAGCAGGGGGATACTGGGCAGACTGCCCTGGTTCCTGCTTTCCTACTTGAGCCTGGAGAAACCCTGAGCCTCATGCCCAACCCGTAGCAGCCCACAGACCTGTGACTGACATCCCTGTGCCAACTTCACCACCCACTCCACATGAAGCAGCTCCAGTTCCCCTTCCACCTGCTGCACGTCTCAGTGCACCACTCACATTTCCAAGGGAGCGAAGTCAGGCCTGGCCATCTGGTAGCCCCGCTTCACCATGCTGTAGAACTTGCTGTTCACCGCCATGCCAGGATAGGGGCTTTTACCTGCGACAGGAGCACTCGGGTCAGAGGCCTCAGCACCCTGCCCACGGTGGGGAGGGGGGTGGTAAGAGGCAGTTTGGAGCCAGTGCCACTCCTCAGAGAGCTCTGAGTTAGAGCAAATCTTCCAGGATCCAATATTTCTAATGATCCCTGAGGAAGCAACGCACTGTTCTGCAGCCTCAATATATACTAGATTTTTCCAACCACCCTCCTTTCTTGGAAGCTTTTCTGCAGACAAAGTGTTGGTAAGCCATGGAAAACAAAAGGGTTGCAAGCTTCCCCCTTCCTTACCAAGGGAGAAGATCTCCCAGAGAAGAATGCCGTAAGACCACACATCACTCTGCACTGTATAAATGCAGTCAAAGATGCTCTCTGGGGCCATCCACTTCACGGGCAGGCGGGCCTGGAAGAGGAGAGAGTCCTGCAGCCTGGGACAAGCAGGCAGCTTATGCTGCTTCATGCTCTGGCTGCACCTCACCCTTGTACATTCTCCAGTCCCCACTCCAATTACTTACATTGCCTTTCACAACGTAGTTCGAGTCATTCATGATGTCACGGGCCAGCCCGAAGTCACAAATCTTGGCCACGCGACCATCTGATACGAGCACATTCCTGGCTGCTAAGTCACGGTGGATGCACTGGGGAGAAGAGAGCATAACAGGGGCTGCTCACAGTGTCCCGTGTGAAGCCATAATACAGTTGCCCTCTGCCACTGAGACAGCTCAACGGCCACTTTCAGTTCCTTGTCCCTGGGGCTTCAGGAAGCTGCCAGTGCGAGAAAGCTCTGCATCGAGGTTCCTGACCTCATGTGAAAGCTGTGCAGAAAATACTGAGGCAGACTTGCATGATGGGCAGCCCTGGGTGCCCCCATAACTTTGTCTTGCTGTGACGGCCTGTCTGAATCCCAAGCTCTGAAGGAAGAGCACTGGGCACTGAAGCCTAGCATATGTGAACCCAGCAGGTGGAGGAGAGGGGGCTGTTTCCAGCAGCACAGTTGGGTTTGACCCTCTGAAAACCTCCCAAGCCTTAAGCAGGCAGGATAGCTGGCTGATGCTGGTGGAGAGGTGCTGCCTGCTGGGATGCAGTGGTCCTCTTGGCACTCACGTTCTTTGATGCGAGGAATGCCATGCCCTGTGCCACCTGGCTGGAGAACTGGAGCAGGTCAGAGAGGTTAAGGGGCCGGAGATCCTCCCTGGTTTCATCCTCTTCCTCTGAGCTTTTCCCTGAAATTCAAACAGAAACTTTAGGGTTGCTGTGAAGATGGTAAGTAGTGCAAACCATGTTGTATCCCAGTTCCTAGAGCTAAGCCAGACTGGATGGTCAGTCTGAAGAAATTAAGCAAATACAAAAATGGACCTTTAACTCACCCCTGGATTGCGCAGGATCCGATGATGCTGAAGATGATGATGATGATGATATGGGCCTCATTTCAACGTAAGTTTCCAAACCCTGGCTCGCAAAGCCACTGTCACTGAGTCAGAGAGCAACAAAGAGAGGCAGGCTGTCAGCAGCATCCTAGCAGTGCCTTCTGCCCTTCTCCATGCCCACTGAGTGCAGAAACCACATCCATGCCTACTTTTGCACCCTGGTCTTCTGCAAGTTCCCTATCTTTGGCCTTAATCTCTCCCCAGCGTGCCTTTTGTTGCTCAGCCCTGTGGCCAGCAGAGCCCTGCTCTCACCTGCGGATGTATTTTTTCTCCAGGTCAATGTTTTTGTAATCAGCAGTGCTGTCCAAAGAGGTGTCCAGGGCTGAGTCCTGGATAATTATGTACTCAGCCTTCTTCCGCAGGAAATTCAGCAGATCTCCATAGCGACAGTACTCGGTGATGACAAGAATTGGGCCTGGGAGAGAGGCAGGAGTTTGTTAAGAAGGGAGTTTAGTGTACCCAAAGGAAACCAGTCCCTGGAACTGTCTGGGGTGTGGAAGAAGGAGGAACAGCAGAACCCATCCAGCATGTAAGCATGGCTGGAAATAGCCAGCCCACAAACCCAGGCCGTGAGAGGGTTCTGCTGGGGGAAGCAGGTTTATGGGATCCTACCTCCATAGGTACACGCTCCCAGCAGGTTAACAATGTTCTGATGGTGTCCCAAATGACTCATGATCTTCAGCTCAGACATGAGAGCCTCTTGCTCGTCTGTGTCTGCAGTTGCTGCAAGATGAGGACAATATAGGGGAGTCAGGGAAGGGCAAGAAAGAGATGATGGGGATAACAAAGGTATAGACAGATGAGCAAGAGTGGAAGCAGAGAGGAATCTACATCCACTGCCTGTGCTTCTGGCCATGTGTCCGCAAACAATGGCACACCACAAGTCCAACACCTAGCACTTATCACAGGAACATCTAAACACCCAGTCTGGTGAACACACGCTACGTGCAGTCCAAAGGAACTTGGGGGATTTCAGCCTCTGCAGGTTGGCCCAGGCTTACATTTCAGCATCTTCACAGCCACTTTGAGGACTGAATCTTCTTTTCCCAGCCCAAAAGCAGTGGCTTCTACCACTTTTCCAAAAGCTCCAGCTCCAAGAGTTTTTCCTGCAGTGGGAAAAAATAAAAGTACTTAAAAGATGCTCTCTGAAAAGATGTTGAGCACTTGTCTGCACACAGCCAGGTGAGGATTCCTGCTGAGCCCAGACAAGATGACAGACTAACTCTTAGTCAGAAGGTGGTGAGCATCTATGGGGAACTCTGCAGTGAGCAAAGATGTTATGAAAGAGGTCAAGACCAAACATGGGCTCACAAGCTGTACACATTAAAGGATGACCCCAGATGCATGAAGAGGAACACAATCCTCTCAATCTTCTTCGCAGCAATTGAGTTGGAAGGAGGTTGCACCCTAGCATTTGGCACCCTGTGTAGAAGAGGGCAGCAAGGCCTGGTTGAGGCCGTAGCTGCCATGTCTGGATGCAGCTTTGGATGCTGCCTATTTGCTTCGACTTTGTTCTTTGAAATATTTCAGCTCTGTGGCAAGCTTCATGTCACAAGGCAAGCAGCAGGGAATGTTTCTTACCAAACTGGAGGTTATTCCTGGGAAACTCCCATTTCTCGTTGTATGGCAGCTGAGTGGGATCAATAAAGATGTAGTTATTCCCTTCACAGGCCTCAATGATCTTCCACCGCACCTGGTACTTAGGTTTCTGTGGGGAAGAGACTCCAGTTAGTCAGTGCTGCTTGAATCCTGAGAGTTACTCTCTCAGCAAGTGCTCTGACTCTTGCCCTCCAAGCACAGTGAGAAGACTTGGGTTTAACTCCACTAAACATATTTTGCTTTGAGTGTGAGATGTTCAGTTTGGATCTCCTGGTCCAAACAAAGTCCTTCCCAGCCCTTGGAGGCCCTCTTGCCTCTGTCACTGTAGCTATCACTTGGCACTGGGAGCATGTCCTACCCGAAAGTGGCTTAGCAGTGCCCAGATGGTGCCAAGAGAGAGATGTCTCCGCTGTGCCTCCTTCCTCAGAACCCTGGGCAGCTGAGCACAGCAGAACAGTGGAGGTGGCTCAAGCTAGCTTCCCTTCCAGGGGAAAAAAATGGAGAAACCAAACTAAGAATTTCTACTCTTTTCCACAAATCTCATGGCAGAAGTAACCACATGAGGACAGAGAGAAGCAGCACCAGCACCTGCTGGCAGAAGCTTCGGCCAGATTGTGCTGAGAGCTGTCATTGCTGCTGTGTGACCTGTGGACCCATCCTGGAGGCACAGTGAACAGCTCAGCTTGGGAATACTGTGAGTGGCCTTTGCTCACACAAGGGGATGCATGCCTGAATAGCAACAGTGGTCTGAAGCCCATCAAGGCAGGCACAGCTAGGTGTGGGTGGAGTAACTGTGACCTCAGTGAATCCAGATGGAATATCCCAAGTACTGGGAGGTGTGCTCCGAAGTGTTTCTCCTCACCACTTCCACTAGACAGCTGCAGAGAAGGGCACACCCTAACTGTGAGCACTGTTACTTTCTGCTCCATAATTCATCTAGCACTGCAACAAGCAGCCCTGGCTCAAGAGGCCCACATCTGAGATAATATTGTTTACAAACACGTTCTCCTTCTCTTGGGCTTGCAAGGCCTTCCTAAGAGCTACTCTTCAGGGGTGCACTTACACATCCCAAAGGCAGCTTTGCTTGAGAAACTGTGGGTGCTTGTTTGTGAGCAGGCTCTGCTGCATCTTGTGACAGCACTAGAACTCTGCAAAATCTGCAGCCGTGGTGGGCTGTCAAAGGCAAAGTGCCAAATGGAGAACTGAAAACCAGGAGATTTTCACCCACCCATGAAGCAGAAGTGATTGGAGCAGTTTATGAGAAGAAATTCAATGCTGAAGATAAGTCTTGCAGAGAAAAGAGGGCAAGTTCTTGTATAAAAATAGTGAGCTAGTCTTCCTGGAGACAAACACCTACTAATATCAACCTGTTTCCTCACAAAGGCAGCCTTTTGTAAAGCAGGGTGGAGAAACATTTAGATGCAGATTGCCAATCACTTTTTTTTTCTAGTTAATTAAGTCTATATACTTGGTGACCGGAGCAAAACCAGCTGCAGCTGAAGCACATAATGAGCACTTCTGTCTGGCACTAGGCACTGTCTGCACTGATCTCCGGGCTATGAGACTGAGGGATGGGGTGGGAGAGGTGCTAACACACATCTTGGTTTTGGTGCATGGATTTTGGCTGTGGTTGCCACTGAGGCAGTGTGATCTCTGAGGCTGAGCAGACCTTGCAGCCCTTGCTGTGCAACAGGGAGGCTGACCTGGTTGTACTTGTAGAGGAGGAAGAGGAGCAGCAGGAGCAGCAAGACCGATGTGCACATGCAGGTGGTGAGAATGGGACTGAAGAGCTGGTTTGGGGGAGCCATGACCCTTCCTGGAGGAGAAATAAATGGGGGTAAGTAAATGCTCCCTGGATAATGCAATGCAACCCTGCAGTGGTCTTAGTGGCCAAAAGAGCTGCTGCACTCCAATTTCCATACCACCAGGTGCAGAGCAGGAGCTGGTCAGGCTGTGTGCAGACAGACCAAGAGCAGCAAGAACAGACCCAGCAAAAGATGCACCTCCTGAGGCTGAGCATCAATCAGCTGGCTGTGCTGAGCACTGTAGCTAGGTCTTGCAGATAACAAGGGGCTCATGGCACAGCTCAGTCTTTGACATCAGGCTCTCCCCGGCCAGCAATTCCCACATGGCTTGTAGGAGTGCCAAAGCCTCCCAGCCACTGTGGTGACAGAGGGCCTATGGAATCTATTTCACCTCTTTTGCAATGGAAAATCCATATAGGCGGATAGGCCCCCAAAAGCCAAATTCTCCCCGACTCCACCAAGCTGCATGTTGGTATCTTACTGAAGACTGAGTGAAGGATGTCATAGGTGCTCCCCTTGTTGTTAACAGCCACACAGCAGAAGGTGAAATTGGCCCCCAGATCCTGGAATGGGAAGATGCTCTCCACTTCCACCTCTTGGAAGGGCAGTGTGTTCACCACACGGGGACTGGAGTCATTCAGAAGCAGAATATAGTCCTCGTATCTGCAGGGATGCAAAGCAGGACAGAACGAGTGTTTCTCTGCAGTGCGGTTGCTCACAGTGAGTTAATGCTTGCCTCAGGTGAGAGAGGAGACACTGGGAATTAGGCTGAATTGCCTGTAGGCAAGCCCACGTTGTGCTGCTCAGCAAGTGCTAACATTGCGAGTTCAAGCACACTCTTTGGAGTTAGAGGTGCTTCATGGTGCCCAGTCCTAGGTAGTTCTTACCTGTTAGAGTGAGTGGGGCACTGGTACCACTCAATGTGTGGGGCAGGGTAGCCGATGGCTGTGCAGAGAAGCTTACTGGAGTCATTGGCTGACACCATGACACTGCACACCCTTGGAGAAGCTGTTGGGGAAAGCAGAGGAAGTGCTATGACCAGAGGAAGAGTGCTCTGATTTACTCTCCATCTATGGAACAACAGAACTTCAGCAGAGATTTGAGATGGGTTCCAGGAGCAGCATGTCAGTGTCCTGTGGGCACTGGGCTGGAAGTGCCCTGGTCCACTAGCCCTGCACTCTGCCTGCTGGGCAGCAGCCCCTGGGCAAGCTGGGTTTAGGAAGGAGCAATGCCAAGACTTACATTTCACAGATACACTGAAGGCAACCGATGAGTTGGTCTCACTGTTGCCAGCATAAAATGTGTAGAGACCTCTCTCTCCTGCCTCCAGATGATCCAGGAAGAGCGTGTTGTTATACCTGCACCCACAGAGAGAATAAACACCATGAAGAAAGCTGTGCTGAGGAAACTCAGGCACTCACACAGTCTTTGCTCAGCAATATGCAGCTGTTTCCTGTGCCCTGGACCGAGTGAACACTTCCCAGCTTAGTGCTGCTAACCCAGCAGCTCACTTCTCAGGAGAAGCAGGGAGGGGCTGGTCCTACTGGCTGCTGGAGGAATCCTTGCTGGATGAGAGCACTGTGCCACTAAGTGCAGTATTACTGAAAGGCTGTGGTGGGTGAATGCTCAGAAAGAAGAGTTTAACGTCTAAATAATTGTGCTGGAAGAGCCAGGAGACTCTGATCCTCCTGCATCTGAGTGAATGAGTTCTCCCAAGAAAACAAAAAGAGAATTGCCCAAGCTCCTCAGTTTGGCTTTGAAAGAGCATGACTGCGTACTCCTATATACGGGATCATGTCCTCATAATGAAGTTTCTGTCTTCTCCTGACATGGGACATATAGTACCTGCTGGTATATATACCCTGCAGACAATGACACACGGGACAGGACTGAGGAGCAGTTTGGGAACCTGTTTGTGCTGTCTCTCTCCAGATTCTTCTTGTGGGAGAGTGACAACTTGAAAAAGACTGCAAAATGTAACGGTGACTTCTGCAAAGGTTTTGAAAGAGAAAACTGCCAAATTCAACAGAGGTGGTATCCTCCTTGACCTGATCAGCCCTTCTCACTGTGGTTTGCTAGTAATGCTGGAAATAGAAGTCAGAAAGGCAAAACAGTTCCCCTCTTTAAAATCAGACTTCTCTATCAGCCTGCAGCATGGGATCTGTCTTACAACAAAAGCAGTTTTGAAAATATGCCATATCCAGCATAGAAGAGGTACAGCACGTACCAGTTGTTTTTAGGGACCATTTCGTTATTGAGTTTGTTGCTTCCAGAGCTCTTCAACGAGTCTGTGTGCTCCCAGTGCCAGTGGAGAAGTTTTGGATATGCCTCAATATGGACCTGGAGTTTCAGACTCTCTCCTTCAGCAACTTCTTGGTTCGTGGCTTGCACTGGGGTCAGGACCACATAACCTCTTTCTGCAGGATGGAGGAGAGCATGACCATCAGCAGGCATGTCCACAGAGACCTGAAACAAGCTTACACCAGCTTTGTAAATAGAACATTATTGAAAAGAGCAGCCTCAGCTGTGAGACTGCAGGAGGGAATGAGGCATTACACAGACTGCACAGTGCATGTTGACAAAGAAGTACTTTCAAGGTGCTGTTACTTGGTCACGATGGCTTGGATCAAGCTCTACCTGTGTAAGAGGTTTTATACACTATCCTAACAAATAATGAGGCTAAAACTGTATCTCGTGATCTATACAAGACAAGCCCCTTTAGCTGAACTCCTGGCTTCTCGCCTGGAAA
Organism: Odontophorus gujanensis; assembly: GCA_013399175.1. Taxonomy (NCBI): domain Eukaryota; kingdom Metazoa; phylum Chordata; class Aves; order Galliformes; family Odontophoridae; genus Odontophorus; species Odontophorus gujanensis. Next base: position 27,945 of record VXAB01013800.1, read on the forward strand.
TCTCTCAGAACAAGCCCCCTTTCTGAGCTGGAATGCAGTGGCTTTGGGTCATCAGCAAACCAAAGCCTACAAAGTGCAGGAGTGAAGTTTCCCTGTTTTGAAGCAGAAGTAACAAACACTCAAGGCCAGGCATGCTTCAGTCCACGCATTCCTGGTCTGCTGGGAAAGTACCCACCTACCACCCGAAGCATTGTGGAGGCATTCCTGAATCCTGCTGAATTGTTAGCCATGCAGGTGTATTTCCCACTGTCTTCCATGGTCACTGCTGGAATTGACAGGGTGTCATTGATGATGTAGTTCTCATTATTCATGTCAACCTTTCCATTACTCCTGACCTGTCAGGGAGGAAACGCCGATCACATGTTTGGAAGCTCAGAGGATGGAAGTGAATTATATTTGTAATAAAAATACTCACTACCCTCTGTTCTGTGCTACTGTGCCCCGTTACTGAAAGTCTCCTGCTTCAGACCAAGGGGCATGTTAAACCTGAGTATTAGAGGCAGATATTCCACTGCAGTTAGGGCCACACCAATTGTGGCTGCTATTTGTCCTTATATGCTGCAATCCAAACGCATATCATATAGATATCTATTTCAACTCCTTTGGGAATGCGGTGGATATAAGGACTTCTAGCAAATCTTATCTAAGCCTCCAGCAGTTAAGCATCAGCACAACAGAGATTTCAAAATTTTGAGATGCTTTCCCTTTCTTCACCCATATTTTTACTCTGGGAAGCTGTCTGTTCCGACCTTTTGCTGCTTTATAAGCTTTGGAAGAGAAGGGTGGAGAAATGTCACATTAATGGGTACCATGGCTGCTGCTCAGTGAGCTCAGGTGAAACAATGTCCTTTTCTGCTCCCTCAAACCAAGATCCTGACAATGGGCAGCTGTTCCTTAACTCTATCATCCTAAGGAAGGATTTTTGGATCTATATGGCTTGTTTGAATAGCTACTTCGGGGAAGCAGTTCAAAGCTTTTCTGCAGAAAAGTCTCAAATCCAGGCCATATTTGCTACCCTATGCCTCCTGGCTTCCAGAAAAGACCCATAACCCCTTGAAGCTGCACACTTTAACTCACGTTGTTTGTTGCTGTCAACCATTTGACATCATACTTGTAGGAAGGAGCAGTTACTACACAAGTGACGTTGAAAGGTTCACCCACAATTCGCACATGGTCTACAGGGTCCACCATCACCTGTACAGGCTTCTCTGGTCCTACACAAACAGGAAAAGATGCATCACCAGTTGGCTCAATGGCACCACGCACTTTGGAGCCTCCCTAGGGCCTGGACACCTCCTTTCCATTCTGTCCATTCTTTTTACCCATGCCCTTCTCCTTCCCTTGAGATTCTCACTCCTTTTTATACACAGGAAGCAGTACAAGTCTGGAAGAGCACAGCAGCCATCACTGTGGTTTATAGGTAGGGGATCCTCGTGGCATAGTTTCATCCCAAGCATCAGGGCTAAAGGTCTTTTGGGACATCCTAAATGAACTCTGTGGCAGTACCCATGATAAGCTGCACGCTGCAGATCCCATGGAGACACACCCAAAGGAAGCAAGTTTTCAAAAGCCAATGGAATTTTACCTCCTTTAAGTACCTCTAAACGATTACAGGTTCAGAAAGTCTTTCCAGCTGTTGGCTAAGGACTTTTCCTTAATGATCTATTGTGACCAATTACTGCCATCCCCCTGTGGGTAGCAGCAATCCCAGACCTTTACCTTCATCCACAATCAGTCTTATTCTTGATGACTTCTCTATTTTTCCATTTACCACTGTTTGGCACTGGTAATAGCCCTTCTGCTGCTGTTGCACACGATAAAGTGTTATTCCCCTCTCAGCACTGAAAGAATAGTTGGTTCCAGGTGAGAGCTTAGAGCCATCATGCCTTATCAGAGTCACATTGGATCCATACTCAGGGGCAGTGATGAAGCAGGGGAACTCAGCATTACCGCCTTTGGTCACAGAGATCCGGAAGTATGGGATGTACCACACATTGTTGGGATCTGTGGAGGAGATGAGGTAAACCAGAGAACAGGATCAGAAAAACAGGCACTGAGCTGAGAGAGATGTTCCAGCAAAGGCAAGTATCCAGCCCTGCTGCCCAGTGGGAGTTCAGTGTTGGGGCAACCTGGCTCAGTGCTTGCCTGACTCAGCCTCCAAAAACTCACATGACAAGCCTGATTCCAACTAAGGCATTTGAGGAGAGCAGAGCAAGCAACTCACAGCTGTATGTAGGCAAGAGAGACTGAGAAGTGTGCTTAGCTCTAATTCAACTTTTCATTACAGTGTTATTTTTATTTGTTAGACCTCCAGCTTCCCTGTCCATGACATTATCTCTGTACAAAGGAAGGGGTAAACTCAAATGGTGGGGATACCATGGCATACTTCAACTTTGGCTCATGCTGTGAGAACACAATTCCTGTGATTCTTCCTTATTGAGGGTACTAGCCATACAGTTCTCTGATTTCCAAATCTCACTGTGTATTACAACACCAAACAGGCTTTCATCACTGCTTTTTAAGGAAGGGAAGCCAAGGTAAATGGAGGAAGAAGTCCAGGCTATTCACAGGTATACACGAGATACAGATGCTCTGTACTGCAGTGCTACAGGTCCCATAGTATGTGGGTTTACATGGTTGTGGGTGGGCAGCTGCTCCCAGTAGGAGCTTGCCCTGCTCTCCCATCACTAACACAGCCATGGATATAGAAAGGAGCTGTTTAATGGCCGTGCTCCCTGAAAAGAAGTCATTCTGCCAGCATACATGGAAGGAATGAAGAATGGTTACCTCGCACGTACAGATGCACAGATGCAACACCCTTGTCACTGCTGTTGACGTAAGCACACTTATAGGTGCCTGTGTCTCTGTGAGTGGTCCTAGGAATGCTGAGTGTGCTGCTGGTACGGTTGGTGAACTTTTCAGGGTACCATTTAACTTCTGACTCTCCTGAGCAGCGCAGGATGACTGGATCACCCACGTTGACAACCAGAACAGAGATATCAGGGCTGATCACAGGGGATGCTGAGCCTGCAAAGGAAAGAGAAAGAGCAAGGATGAAAAAATGATCCTTTTTAGGAAGGTCTGCTGGAGTTCACAGTGTTGAGGATGGGCTTAGGATGCAGGCTGGTATTTTGGCTTACATCATTCTGCATCCCAGCGAAGCATAGCCTGGTACTCCAAGGAACAATTTTCATGGTAGGAAAAAAAAACAACCCACACAACTGAACATTCAGAGCACTGGAAGAGGAACAACAATCATCTGGAGCAGATTAGGCCAAACACTAGAAATGGCTCCTGCTGGGTTTTGCCTGTTTTTGTAGCTGTTTTCCTTTAGTGGCAGAGCTAGAGCTATGATATGAACATGGCTAGCCCATAGCATCAGTTGGTGAAGTTCAGCTCCATAGCTGGAGCTGTCTGCTGCATTAATGCTATGATGAGCTGAAACAGGCTTGGAAAACTGCAGAGCAGGAGTTCAGCACACGCATTTTTTTGGTTGCTCAGTGGTGGATTTTGAAGTACACCTACTTATGACTTACCATGAAGTCAAACAATGCATTTTCTTTCCAGCTACCAACAAAACAACATGGTCTGAGTCAGCATTATAATTCATATTCGGTGGTGGGAAACTGAGGGTGAGGAAAGCCAACACCTCACGCAGTCCTGCAGCTGCACTCATGCACAACGCACGCCAGGCCGTGCTGACACCAGCATTGCAACCCAGCAGCATTTCTGATACCATCACTGCCGTGAAGATGGCTTCTCCACTGGTCAAACAAAGGGGAACCAGGGACCCACTCCAGCCACTTGTGGCAAAGGGAAATATATATTTTTCCCCGTTTTGCCACATCAGCGAGTTCTTTGAATCACCTCCTATATTTAGGGTGGGGGGAAGTGAGAAATGAATCAGTGCCACAGGGCTGGGGAAGAAGCGGTACTGCCACCCCCACGCCAGCCCTTCAGGGAGGACAGGAAACACATTGCAAATGGCTATCTGTGCTCAGGGGGCTGTTCACCCCCCTCCAGCCCCTTTCCAGGGCTATTCTCCCACTTCTGCTTTCCTTTCCAGTTGCTAACCCATCCTCACATCTTAAAGGGATACACACCAGGGTTCAAATAATAGCAAGTGCAAAGATAGCTGCCCAGTTTATTAGTCTGCTGCTCTTGGTGAAGGAGGGCACTGCAAACCCTTCATTGTCCCAGCTTGTAGGAGATCAAGGGAAGGCTTCTTATGAGCACAGCCATTCTCTGGTGCTGTCTTGTACACCCTTCCAGTAACACAACTAGAAATGTACACACCCATCATCACACACCCATGCTCGCAGCTTTCCCTTGGTTAGGAAGATGATGTCCAAAGCATGAATATGTGTCCTATTAGCTGTGCCCAGGGCTTTGGTGCCAGAGCCCATCTACCAGAACTCAAAGAGCATCACTTAAGCCATCTTGTGCTGATGCCTTCCTCCAAGCAAGGAAGGGTCCATTGCATGGGACTCAGCCCTGGAGAGCTTTGCTGTTGTGTGACAATGAAGCAGTGGCCCAGGGGAAACCCAAACAAGACCTGAATCAAAGTTGCTGGCCCAGCAGGAAGAAACAGAGGACATGAAATACGGAATATTTGACTTTTTTTTTTCTCCCTATATATTTTGTGTGTGTGTGCAATGCTTTTATTTTTCTATGGAAACAGGAAAAGCCTCATTTATTCCCAAAGTGGAAAAGCAACATCCCATCATCCTTTACAAAGCCACATTTTCCAGTTACCTTAAGTACAACATTCCTCCCTCTTTGCTAAGCTTTGTTTTCTACAAGGCTTGATACATTCCTCCTGCTTTTACTGTCAGTGGACACTTAACGTCTCTCCTATTCTCTGCATCCCAGGTTTCAGCACAGTGTGGTGGTAGACCCAATATCTGCAACTCAGAGCTGCCTTCAGACTGGCTCAGAGAAATTTCACATTGTAACTGGTCATCGGGGTGACCACAGCAGGAGGACAAAAGCTAGAGTTGGGTCATGCAGCATCCTTGCTGTCACTGCACAGTGAAGAAGTCAGCAATGGCACAACCACATCAGTGGAGTGGGGATGGATGGGACAGAGATGCAGGACACTGCCAGGTGAAGGCAGTCAGAGCATCTGCTCCTTCGTGTGCAATGGAAAACAAGTCACATCAGTATGTCCTTTCCCGGAATGGGGAAGCAAGGCTGCTGGGGAAGGCTTGCTCCCTGCTGACCACTGTGCAATCTTGCACGAAGCCTGAGGATGTCTCTGCTGCTCCTCAGCAGCTTCCGCAGCACTGTCGGTAACTGCTGGCCAAAGGTTTTACCACGGGTTGTGTAACCATGACCTCCAGTTACAGCTACAGCCTCCATTCTTGCCTCTCCTATCCTAGCCAAAACATTACATTACTCAGTTGAGGCACTGGGAAGGATGAGGTAGGTGGAGTGGAGGACCTAGAGGCTCAGAAATCCCACCACAGAGACCAGTTATCAGGATCTTGATCTGCTACTGAGGACCAGGGGAGGGACTGATGCTAGGCCAGAGCTCCCCTTGCTCTCCCTTCAGTGATGGGAGCAAGAAAGATAGAGCTTCAGCTCTGAGGACACCTTTCCTGAGGTCAACCAGAGTATCAACATACCTCTCTGCCTGGGGCTTCTTCAGAGGTTTAGATTTATCCACAGCAAGAAAGCAAAAGAAACCACAGGAAGATCTCTCTAGATGGCCAAGAAGACAGATATAATCTGCTCAGCTTTCAAATTCTTCCTCTACTTGATCAAAAACTGGAATTTAAGCCTATGACCTATCCCCAGCAAGTACCCAGACCACAGTGGCTGCACATCTGCCCTGGATTTACTCAGAAGATGCACTTGTGATCCAAAAGGCAGGAGAAGGAAGTCAGGCTGTAGCTTGAAGCTGTTGTTTTGAACAGTCTTTGCATGCTGCAGATGGCCAGCAGCCATTGCATTCAGACAGATGTGTGTCTAATACCCTGCCATGCAGACAGTGCCTGATGAGGGTGTCACAGCTGGTGACCTGCTTTGCCCAGTACCTCAAGGAACCTTTGAAGACATCCTGCCAGATATTATGATCTTTCACCAACATACATCAGAAGTAACTAGTCCCTATTATCTAAAAACAAAATAGAAATTGAACAAGAAGCAAGAAACCCACACATAATAAATTAATTGTCTCTATGTCTGGGACGGGAAGAGAAAGTCTGAATCAAGAAACACTCAATTTGGGCAAGACTCCCCGAACCAGATTTATGACATAACTCTGCAGCCTTCAAAACCCATCTTCCAGAGCAGCAGACCAGGAAAAATGCCTGCACAACATGACTTGATGTGAAACACCATGCAGCATAACAGTTAGAGGGGTATGAGGTTCCTGGGCTGAAAATACAAATGCACAGAAGGATACACTGCTCGTCTGTTCTAATCCAGAATTTTTTTCCCCTGGGCCACTCTCCACTTTCCCACCTGAGTCTCAACAGTGAGGGAAGCAAGCTCAAGAGGAAAACAAGGGAAGAGCCACAATTTTGTGTGTTTGGTTGCAAACCTCAGAACAGGTTTAGTGACTCTTTCTTGAGGTTGATGGGTTATTGCCTCTTGGCCATCTCTGTAGCCTCAAAAACCAGCCGCATCCACCTTCCCCTTCTGGTTGTCTGTTTCCATAACACCCAGCTCCACAGCCCTTTTATGTGGGCCAGCACCACCACAGAACAGCAAACCCAGACATCTTCAACGAGGCTCAGTGTTCAACGGAAGGTGCCAATATAGCTGACGTTCCTGACTCTCCCACCAAGCACCAGCTCTTGTCCAGTTTGGGCAAAGGCTTATTTCAGAGTTCCCTCAGAATGCACTTTCTGCTGAGTCTCATCTTCCTCCTAGCCCATGCCAAGACTTAAAATGGGGCAAATTTCCATTCATACTCCACTTACATCTTTCCATACCACTTGGCCATACCTGGGCAGTGCCACAGGGAGCCAAGAGTAAGCGGTCAGCACGGCTGGGCTCCAAAGTCACAGACTAGCAGCACGCTCTTTCTCTCCCACTGTCCTCCCTCTGGCACAGCAGCCAGCTCTAACAAACCTTGCCACGAAGCAGACACATTCTCTTGCCTGCTCTCTGCTGTACTGATGCTCCCTGAACCTGTGTGCGGAGCCACAGCTTCCAGAGGCTGGGAACTTCCCACCCTAACACAGGCTTTTGGTAGAAGCAGCTGGGAGCCAAGCAGCTGTTAGCCCAAACCCTCTCCCAGCCCAGCTGGGTCCACCACCCCACCTCAGCCATGCAGAAGCTCACAAGAAGCCCTCGTGGCATCCCAAAGCTGCCCCAGAGAGACATGGTGGCCACAAAGGGCTTTCAGACCTACCATGCCAGGCAGCAGGTGTGGTCAGCAGCAGCAGCAGGAGGCCAGGGCCCACGTCCCCACGTCCCATGGTGTCCCCACGCAGGGCAAGGACGTGTCCGTGGGATCCGTGTGAGCAGCAGTGCCTCTTCTCACAGCACCATCCCCAGCGCTCCCTCAGCAGGAGCTTCTCCTTTCTGAGTTGACCACAAGTGAAGAAATTCCTTTTTTTCGTGTGTGTGTCTGTGTGTTTGTTTTTGAAATGGGAGGGGAAGAAAAAAAAAAAGAAAATGATTTGCAACATCACCGGTGACGAACGCGCTTGGCTGAGGTGGGGCTGGGCACTGCGGACCCCAGGACACACATCCACAGGGCCTCCACCTGCTCCAGGCCCTGCCTCGCCAAGTTGGCCCAGCACCAAACCAAACCCAGGGCACAGGAGTTGGGGACAACCCTTGCCATGGCCGCCCATGGGGTTGGCTGCAGTTTGACCTCTTGCCTGGGATGCAGGAGGCACCATTTTACCTCAGCAGGACAAGCATTACCCCAGGCCTGGTGGCTCTTGCCAGCTTCATGCCCATACAGGAACATAGCGAACACCACAGAGAGGATTCAGGGTGGGGAAGAGATCCCAGGTGGGAGAAAGCCTTCAAAAGATGACAAATTAAACTGTTATAAGGAAAAATGCAAGCCTTGGTGCAGAGATGCCTGGAGCCACGTGAGCTCTCCTCAAGCCCCACAGCAGCATCACACTGGGACAGTCACATGCATTGCACTCCCCAGCAAGGAAAGCAGTAGGGTCCCACCTTGTAGCGCTTTCTCCACACCTGAGGCCAGGCAGGCCCCTGCTCACCGTTCTCCTAGTACCTCCATACACAGCCCCAAACTGGGATTACAGCTCCTCTAGCACCAAGAGGCAAATAAGGACCCTTCCTTCTCTAGAACCTTCCCTCCCTGTTCCTAGGAAGGCTTTTTGAAGCTGTTTTCTAATTAATGGCCTGGGAAACAGCTGGGACCAGTAATTAGGCACTTAGTTAACCCTCCCCTGGGCTGCCCACGTAAAATAGCAGGTGAGAGTAGGATTGAAACAAAACAACTAGGGATAGTTAGGGCAGTAGGATGTTTAGCAGGTCAAGGGAGGTGGCCTGTACTGCTCTGTTCTAGTGCACTACAAGTTTGCAGCAGTTTGTGGCAGTGTTGGGCTAAGAAGTGACAGCCGCCATTTGACAGCCCTGAGTAGGACAGCACAGGAAGGTCCTCTTGTCTCCAGAATCAGAGAACAGGCTTAGGGGTCTCTGGTCAGAGAGGTGCTAGGAGGACAAAGCACTGGGGCCAAGAGATGAGAGCACAGCCATGCTGAAAGTGACTAAGAGTCATGGGAGCATGGAGAAAGCGCTGGGTTTTGGCTAGAGGGAGAGCTGGAGAGCAAGAGGGAGCCTGAAGAGAAGAAACAGCAGTGCTTGGCCAGGGAAGGTTTCCTCTCAGCGGTTTTTCCTGGCAGGACACGGAGAAAGAGAATGTGAAGTGGAGGCACTTTGCTGTGCTGGGGGGAATCCTGCCCAGAGCTAGGGGTTTGTTGAGCTGCAGGACACATCTGCCTGATTACTCTTTCCTTCTTTTGAGCCAAAGGGGCTTTTAAAAGGATGTTTGTTTCCCTCCTTCTTCTGTTATTATTTTTTTTTTTTCCAGGAACAAATGCCAGCTCATAGAGAACTGACTCACCAGTGTGAATAAGTAGTAATCCAGACAGGTTTAATATAGAGAAGGGAAGCAACCTCTTATCCTCCCTTCTGCTCTTTGAGGAGGCTTCTTGTGGAGCCCTGCCAGGCAGAAACTGGGCAGTGGGAGTTGACTGGGGTCTGCCCCCTCTCTGTTTCCCCATAAGCCTGAGCTGCAGCCTCTCTGCAGACAAGGTGATTTTTCCCCCCTGCTGATTCAGCCTCTGGGGGAAAATATCCAGACTGGCTGTCAGGGCTGAGCTGTGCCAGGTGACTCAGATCAGATCTGGAGAGAATTGACCTGAGCTGGACAGAGTCTGCTATCCTCTCTGGCAAACTGAGCAGGGATGGGAGCCTGGGTCAAGCTGTGCCGGAAAGGGGAACTTTGCTGGGACTTGGTCTCTTGAAATACATGCAAAAATCACCTGCACTGTGGTGTCCCCCACCAAGCACTGTTCCGGCTGGCACGTCCTGCATCCCTCCCTGATCTGAGCACAGTGCCAGCGATGGAGAATGGTGAGGCAGTGCTGGTGGCTGCTGCCCGAACCTCAGGGAATGCATATGGGAACTGTTCCCCGTGGCCTTCCCTCTGCTTGCCTCCCACCATTACAGAACAACCCACGGGCTGACTGGAACAGTGGTAGATCCTGTCCTTTTCGCAGCCCCTTTTTCTTACCACATTTTTGGGCTCAGCTGTTGCCTTGCTTCTTTCTGCCTGGCTCCCAGCTTTGCTTTTGCTAAGCACTAGGGTCATGCACAATGTATTAACTTGCTTAGCCTTCACCCACAGCATGGTTAAGCTGTATTCCCAACCCCACTGCAGTGGGAGCAAGGGGCAGTGAGCAAAATCAGGCCAACAAACAAAATAAATAAATAAAGAGAAGATGGCACTCTGCAAAAAGAAAAACACCTTTATTTTTAAACTCTTTCTTTAAAAATGTATTTGTAAAAGTTTATGGCATAAAAATAATATCTCATGGCTATAGATGTGACATAGTACAAGTCCTACAAATACATCTGTAAACCTAGGAAAATGTTAACTCTTTGGTACCTTAGTCTGAACTCCGTTTTTTTTTTTCCCTTGCCTTCAGGATGGTTTCTGGCAGATGGTGTGGAGGTGCAGTGCAGTTCAGAGATGCTGCAGAGTGACAGCGTGAATCCCCTTCTTCAGATCTGCCCAGCTTTACGCAGACAGACCTCAGGCGTTCCTACAGCCAAAACCCAGAGCCCTGTGCCTATGGGGCTGCCCACCACCCCAGCCCCAAGCCCTGGCTGGGAAGAAGGGGAAGAGCCATTTCTCCCTTCTGGCCCACTTCCCCTGGCTGCATGTCTGCACTGCACTTCTGCCTCCCACGCTGTGGGGCTCCACCGCAGTCCCGTAGACAGGTGAACAGAGACAAGTGAGTTACATTAAAGTCTGCTGTGCTCTAGGACTCTTAACACGACACGAACAAACACTAAACGTGACACCCTCACTTTAAAAAAATAATAACACGCTCAAACCGAGAAAGACAAAAGGCTTAGAACCTGTGCACACATCAGTCTGAGAAGCATCTTAAACACAAAAAAAGACTCTGGAGTGCTGCATTAGTTTTTGGGATACACTTAGGTATGTATGAAATAGTGACTGGCAGTAGGATTATGCGTATACTGGTGCTGATAACAATTGACAGCTGCAGAGTAAAATACGATCTACAAATAAAAGATATTGCACTAGAGATGGGCCCGAGCTGTGGCATGTCCCCCTTTGGGGAGCACCCAGTTTGGGTCCACCTCTAAACACATCCAAACAAAATTACTGATCATCAAAAGTAAAAACCCAGAAGAACTAGAAGGACCGGTTCCCTTCAGAATCCCACCGGAGAAATCATGGCTGCAAAACTGCTGGACTCAGAACAGCCAACATTTCTGCTGGCCCTGTTCCCCTGGGTCATGCCAGGACTAGAGTGTTGGCAGCAGAGAGAGGGAATGGGAGCTGAAGCCAGGTCCCCATGTGGGGTGAGCTCACCCTTTTTAAGCCATCCTTGAGGAGAGTTTGCCCAGCTCAGGCTGCAGGCTCGCTTAGTGAACTACACTGGAAGGGTGGTGGGAATAGTCAAGTAAGGATAGGAAAGTACCACAAAGTGCAAGAGCTGGCCCTTGGCATCATGGGGCCAACCACAACTAGTTGGTCATTCTTCTCTGGAGCAGGGAATGGTACCATTGTAACGTACCTGTTTTAAGAAAGAGGAGTTTTGCTGACAAGCCCCATCCCTTAAACAGCCAGAACAGGTTTTGATGTAAAGAATAACTGAAATGAATGTACATATGGGATAAAATGCAATAGGCGTCCGAGTGTAGCTAATGCCCAGCTAATAGGACAGGATACCTGAGATTCCCCATCGGGGACAAGAATTAGATGTTCAATTTCAGGACTGTGGAATAGTGTTTAATAGTGGGAAATTAGCAATTCATCTGCACAAGATGGAGTTTAGTGAATGGCTAAAGGGAATATGAGAGAGGTTTTATTAATGGGAAAATCTTTGAGCTGGATGGAGGTAGTAAAAGTAGCTCTCTAGTGTTGCTCTTGATGCCTGAAGCATTTAATATTTTTATTAGTTGATCCAGCCCAAAAATAACAGTTTCTTAATGAAATGTGCTGATGGCCCAATGTCTGGAACAGCAGGGAGAATTTTGGTTAGAAATGCTGGAGGAGTAGAAAGATGTAGGTGTTAAGATTGGTAGAGGATGATTCCAAACTACCCCTATGTTGTGGCTGGGAAAAGGGCAGCACTATCCAAAGCTACACCAGGTCAGACAAATCCAGTACAGATCAGATGGTATTAATGCCCTGTGTGAGGTCTAGACTTGACTCAACCTGGAGTACTGGATACTTCTGGTCACACTTGGCAGAGAAAGACAAATTAAAAATGGAGCTGGTGTGGACAGGGGTGATCAGGGTGATCTGATGTGCCATCCTATGGGCTCAAGTTGCAGTGACATGCATCCTACCAAGCACCTTGCATGTTAGAAAAATACAGTGGTCTGACTCCATGGATCTCAGAAATTATCGCTTCTCCACAGTTAGGACCACTTCTGGAACCTCAGAAGATGTCTCCTTCCCTACAGTCAGGAGAATCTAGTATGGAAAAACAGTTGTCATTCACAGTGTGTTTCCCATAGATGACAGGGAATCTGACCACAAGGACTGAAATACTCCTCCACTGGCTGCCAATGAAAGTGCTTTTCCTTAGGTTCACATGTTACCAAGGGCATGAACCTACAAAAAATCTACACCTCCTGTAGTTGCATAAATGGCAGTATTGCAACGGTAGACAACTTAAGACAGAAGCTGATCTGCTGGTTGGTATTTTTTTTTTTTTTTGTCAGAAGTATCAGATAAAAAGAAAAACAAATCAGTGGATTTGAGGTGGCTGAAATCCAAAAGACGCTGACTCAATTTTCAGATTTGCTTATGCAGGATCTGTGAGATGCACAGAGAAATGTGCATGAGTAGGGCAGCACGAGAGTTACTGGGAATGGGGGACATGCTGCAGAGTTCTGCAAGGCGAAACTTCTCCTTTTGAGAAAAAAAAACCCTCCCAATTTCTGTGGGGTCAGAGCTGTAGTTCTGAGGTCTAGCTTTTCTAGCCCTGGCAGGCTGAGTGGCTGTGCCCAGTCCCCAGAAGGTAGCAAGATGTCATGGCAAACAGATTCCCAGCCTCTCCCCCTCTCTGTCTTTTGAGATGTCCCTGGGCTGGTGTTCTGGCATCATTATGCTCCCCGTAGTCATGCTATGACTCAGGAGGGACTGTTGAGACCCACCATCCTGAGAAAGATGGTGTTTGGGTGAACAGTCTTTCACAAGGGAGTCTTTATTTCCCAAAGATAAGACATCAATTTTTGCAGCCATGGGGGTTATATGATTTCCCAGTAGATGATCTGGGCTTAGTGGCAGTAGAAGATTAATGAATAGCTATATTGCTTCCTTATACTGGCCCTGGCTAGTCTATTAATATATTTGTTCCCTTCAAATCATCACTGGAGAATAATTAGCTTAGTGCCCACGCAGACAACAACAACACTGAACTGCCCTCTTTGCTACTACAACAGAGTCATTGTGAGAGCATTTTGTGTTCCTGGCCCTTGCGACTCCTGGCTGGATGGGCAGAGCTGTGCCCCAGAGCCACGGGTACCTGCAGAGCTTGCAATGCTCTGTCCACTGATAGGAAAACAGTGATTCAGTATCTGTGAGACACTGGCTGGTCTTTCCAGGCCTTGGCTGTGCATGGAGGAGAAACCACCCAACAGCTGGAGTTGGGTACTGCAGCTTCTCTACCCTCCAGCAAAGGGTTCCAAGAAAACCACCTGTCCTGGTGGCATTTCACAGGACCACGATGTGGCAGGTGCTGAGACCACCAGAGAAGTGCTGGTGCGGAGGAGCTGGAACTCACTGCCATCTAAAGAGCGTGGAAGGAGAAGAGGCAGGAGCATCTTAGCAACGCAGAAAGCGGTGTCTCTTGTGGAGATCTAGCCCACGCCTTCCAATTAAGAAGATGGTGGTCTGTGAGATGTCTCCTTCCCACAGCGGTTTGACGGCTGAGGAGGATGTGGCAGTGATCTGGAAGATGAGCCACCTCTTCGTGAGAAGGGAAGGGGATGGCAATAGGGGAAATGTCTCTAATTCCCCACCCGACTCTGGGAGATGGCAGAGAAGGAGGAATGCCGGGACAAGCAGCGATGTCCTGATCAACTAGAGCAAAGCATGGTTCTCTGTGATGCCTGGCTCAGCCCCACACCTGGCTTCACCGTGGGGAGATGCCACCAGTCCAGCTCTGCCTACAGGAAGCTCTCCTCCACCTCGTGGTGCCCCGGGGACAGCTCCTGGCAGCCCAGCTGCAGGTCAGATTCCGGTTCCTCGTCCTGCCGGGGGACCAGGGGGCTGTCACAGGATATTGTAGATGATGTGTTGGCTTCATTCAGCATAGAGCTGAAGGGAGACAAGGGGAAAAGAAATCAGTGCCTATCCTGAGTTTCCTGATAAGACAGGATTCCCAATGAATGAGAAGCACATTGAGCTCCTGGTCAATCTTAGCACCCTTTCCAGAGCTCTGTGCCCCAGTGTGCCCTCTCTTGTCCCCAGCTGTGCTGGCTGACATATGGGGATGAGACAAGACGCCATTTTGCTCACAGCCCTCTGGTTCACCTCCATCCCTAGGAGTTCACAGGGGTGACACTGCCCTTCTTTCCTAGTAAACCCATCCCTGAGCAGAGCATCCCTATTTGCCCTCGAAGCCCCCTTCTTCAGTTTCGGGCAACCCTGGGAAGAGACAGCATTTAGAAGTGACTTTTCTACCTGGCACGGCTGACGGAGGCCTCTTGAGGGAGGTCACACATTGCCTCAGGCTTGGGGTCAGGAAGAGGGATGATGTAGTCGTTCTCACCCCCATTCTGGTGCACAGCTGTGTAGAGGGTGGGGGAGCTGGGGGGAAGCCTGGCGTTGTTCAGCCCAGGGATGGTGGGTCTTGTGCGAACAACAGCGGGGTGGTCGCTCTTCATGAACTCTTCATCCACCTGCTGGTACCTCTGCTCTCACAAGTGACCAGAGAAACAGAAAGGTCTTATGAGCAGAGAAAACACACAGATGTGTTTTCTTTCCCTGACTGCTAAGCTTCCTTCCCTGGGGGCTGACATCTAGCTGTGTTCAGCTACTCGGATTCCAACACAGACATGTCATGAATGTTTCCTATATGAGAGATCAGCAGCACAATTCCACGGTTCCAAATATCAGTCAGCAGCAGGCTTCTGATCTTCAGCAAGTTCTGATTTCTGCTGTTGCTGAGAAACCAGCTGCCTGGTAATGACAGCTGTCTCGCCATGTCCCCAGGATTCCCAAACGAACTCCGCTGGCTGTTCAAATTAATGCAGCCCAAATCACAGCAAAATCCTCTAGCAGAGCAGCTACTAATTATTAATTAGGGTCTCCAAACCTTAATCAAGTGCTGTAGCTAAGGTGGCATCCTTCAAAGAGCACTGGCCCTTCTCTGGCCCGCAGCACACAGTCCCTTGCACATACCTTTCTGTAGCATTCCACCAAGAGGTTTCCCATAAGCACCACCAGCTGTGAGAAGGATGGTCTGATCTCAAACTTCTCCTCCCAGCACTTCTGCATGATATCGTAACTAACAACAAGGAAGAACGGGAACACTGGTGACTTATCAGGAAAACAGAGGAAGAACTGCTCCTGTCATTTTTACAGAGCAGGCCCAGGGTTCACAGGTGCAGGCAGCACTTACATTTCATCAGAAGCATGGGTGGGTTTGGACATCCGATAGCCACGTTTGATGGCATTGTAGAACTGTTCATTCATAGGCAGTTCAGGGTAAGGAGTCCCTCCTGGTGTAAAGGGGGAGCAGGAAATCAGGCTGGTGCAGAGCCTGCCACCCCACGCCATCATGCTTTTCACACCAAGGTTTTCCTGTTTTTTTGTTTTTTTTTTGTAATTTACCTTTCCTGTTTCATTTTGCTTCCAAGGGGCCACGTCAGCATGGGAAAGAAGGAGACACTGAGTGAAGTGCTACTCTGATGCTGGTAGAGTTGGGATTTGGGGACTTAGAATGGATTTCTACCCTCTGGGTTTGGGAAAGGATCCTGCTGAAGCGCATCTATTTCTGTGGACACAACCATGGTCTCCAGGACACTTACCTAGAGTGAATATCTCCCAGAGAAGAATCCCAAAGGACCACACGTCACTCAGGGTGGTGTAGAGGTTGTTGAAGATGCTCTCTGGGGCCATCCACTTAAGAGGCAAGAAAGTCTAAGAGGAAAAATTGAAATGAGCAGAGAGCCAAGCTGCATCTACAGCATTTGTTTCAACGAGGAAGACTTTGATGCTCAGTTTGCAAGCAGAGAAGACCCCTTGGAGCTGCCTGACAACCCCAAATAGGTGCTGACTGGCACTTCTTGGAGGGACCAATTTTCTCTTTCTATTGCAGGATGAACCCAGCAAGCAGGAGGGAATAACAGGTGTGCTACATCCATTTCCATCAAGGACAACAGCTTGAGTGCCATAGTGAGCTGTCATGGTGCATATCTCTGTTCCCTAGTCCTTGGGATGAGTCCATTGATTGCACAGCATGCCCACAGAACTACCAGAGGAGTCCAGAACTATCTGCACTTTGGAGACCTAAGGCTAAACTGGAGAGGACTACGGGATGACCAGGAAAGAGCAGAAGCTCCACCTTTTCCTGTTCCTACTCACATGGTGATACACTAAAAGGAGCCTCACTTGATCAGTGTGTGCAGCACTGGCTGTGCTGTTCCGAAGATTGGCTTGCACAATGCATACCAAAATACTCTCCAGGAAGAGCTGTGAAGAGGCCTGGTTTCATTTCTCATTTCATAAGGAAAAGCAGCTGTATCAAGGCTGGACTGGAAAATCACAGCCTCTCTGCAGAGGGGTCCCCTGGCCAACATGCTCAGCACTTGTCATGCCATGCAAATGGGGCAAATCAAGGGGGAAGCTAATTAGTTCACTGAGTAGATAAAGATGAGTTTGAGGAGCCTGGCACCACTCTGAGCTCCCTCAGACTCAGTTTCCTTGTCTGCCAAATGGAGCCAGTTAAGTGTCCTGCTTTGCTTAGGGCTGTACATTCCAAGATGCTCAGCACTGGAGCAGACACACTGTTGTTGAGACAGGGAAGGTGTCAGGGGAGCTCAGTAATAGCCCCATCCTCTCTTGCCTCGAAAGACTGGAGATATCTTTCTGGAAAGTAGTTGCTTGCAGGAAAGCACTTCCTCTTACCCTGTGGTCTGGTGGTTACAGCAGAACTCTGTGGACCTCTTCCCAGAGTGGCCAGTGCCTTACTGCACCACTGTCAAGCTGCCTAACATTGCAATCCTGCTGCCTGCAGCCGAGGACCAGGCTCAGCACCACGCAGGGAAGGGACACAGCTCTGCTGCCACTGATTGGTTGTGCAGGGCACAGTCCAACAGTTTTGCTCTGGCAGCCCGAGTTATTCTATAGGAACTTGGAGATACAGCCATACAATACTGCTACTCCACTGTGTGCAGAGCACATCAGGTGCATGACGGTTGGCTGGTGATGGTTGACACCATCAGCTGGGAGTGCTGCCATGTCACCACCCCTGAGCACAGCAACAGAGAGGGGGCTTGCAGGAGAGCGTGGTGCCAGGCCCAGAGCCCTGTGAAGAAGGGGATGGCATGGCTCCTGGTACTCACGCTGCCTTTGGAGATGTAGTTGGAATCCCTCATGATGTCCCTTGCCAGACCAAAGTCACAGATCTTCACCAGCTTCCCCTCGCAGATGAGGACGTTCCTGGCAGCCAGGTCGCGATGCACACACTGCAGGGAGGCATGGCAGTGTCACTGGGAGGAGCCCCAAATGGCACAGAGTAGAAGCCTAGCTTCAGCACTAGCCCATTTCTTTTGCTGCAGAGACAGGAGTCATCTCCTCCACCTGTAAAGACCTATATAGCTCAAAGCTGCTAGAAGGACTACCTCAACTTTGCTGCTTATTGGCCCCTACATTTTCCAGACACTACCAGTTAGAATGGTGACGTTACATCACTGCAAAGTAAGATTGTGGGAATTTGAAGATCCTCTTCTATGCTCCATGGGATAGCAAGGACTGTACACTTTTGGAGATCACACTTTCTGGCTGGAGGCAAAGAGCCAGAAATTTCTCTCAGCACAACATTCATACCATCCCCACCCTGTCTCTTATCCCTGGCCTGCATGATGTTTCACTGAGAGACTATGTCACTGCCTGTCCTAGGCTAAGCCAGATCTGAGGAAGCCCCCATAGCCTGGTCCACTCCATTATCACTGAACAAGCACTTCTTAAGAGGCTTGGGGAGCTTAGAGCATGTGGGGAAATGTGAATGCCCGTGGTGAGTTGCAGCTCTGCTCTGGCATGCCCTGTGTATAGCCTGGCAAGGCTGTTTGCAGTCAGCCATCCCAGTAAAGGAGGATGACATAACATTGCAGCTGTGCTGCACAGGGCTTCAGAGGAGCTCAGTCACGGAATCTGAGGTGTGAAGCTTGGTCTATGTCAGGGTTAGCTGGCGTGCAAGTCCAATCACACTGATCCTCAGGGCTGTGTTTCCGAAGGAAAGTTGTTGGCAGCCTGTCCATTGCACAGCCACTTGTCCCTCAAGGAGGTCAGCATGGACAGAAGGACAGTGAGAGGAAGATGAGCACAGGCATTTTTTGCATCCATGGGCCAGCCTGCATACATACATTTTTGGAAGCCAGGAACTCCATCCCATTGGCCACCTGGAAGCTGAAGCCCACCAAGTCCATGTAGCTGAGGAGTGGAGATTCATTTATCAGTGTCACCCGGTCTGTTCTTTCAGGAGCTGGAAGACAGGCAGACACAGAGGTTGGTGTGACAGGGCACACTCAAAGACTGCAGCTGGTAGAAGGAACCAGGTCAATGGGAACTGCTCTGCCTCCATCAACACCAGGACAGAGAACAGGGCTCCCAGCATGAGGCAAAATTAGTCTCAAAGGTGACTTCTGCAATATGACCCATCCAGTTCTTCAAGCAAAGGCATCCTGCACCCCAAATGCAAGCTCCTTTCCCTTCCACTACAGCTGAGCCTACCTGATGGGGAATAGCTGTCCAGCTCATATGGGGTGCCATAGTTAGAAGACTCGATGTCAGCGTACTTGACTTCACCCTTCATGTCAGACATGGGCACATAATCCAGAGACTCGTCCTTACTCATGTCCATGTAGCCCCCATCGCTCTCGACAGACAAAGAGAGGTGACTGGAGGGGGAAAAAAGAGACTATTCAGACACAGAGGAGGGCAGGAGAGGCAGGGAACGGGGAAATGATCTGAAGGACTGCAGCTCCTGAACCCTGAGCCCCAGCACTGAAATGTCTCATAGAGGGGAAAGAAACTCGGTGGCATACAAATGGCACTGGGGCTCTCCTTCCAGGAGAAAGCTTGAGAGGCTGTGCTCTGTGCTCAGGAGGATCTCAGCTGCCTTCAAGTGCAGGAGGCAGCTGTGATAATGTCCTAACACTGCTCTATTTTACTATTGCTTTTGTGTGCTGGAAGGAAGTGCTGCTTTCGAGTTTCCCATGGGAGTGTTTCTCTGCACTGATGTGTCTGCACCTCTTACAGCTGGCAGCTGGATGAAGAACTGTTTCCCTTTCTTAGCACCTCTTGTGCAACTGCACTCCTTCTAGCACTTCTCCCTTAGGCACAGCAGCAACACAACCTGCACTGAAAATGCACAGCTGAGGTCTCCAAAGGCTAAGATGTACTGAGAAACTCCTCTCTGTACTCAGTGAATAGCTACGGTTATGCTAGTAAAATTAATGCTGCCAGGGAATATTCCCAGTTGGCATGGAGCAGCCAGGGTATGTGTTAGCATCAGCCTCCAGGACACACAAATTGCCTCTGCTAAATCCCTGCTTGCCAAGAGCTGTCTGGAGGTGGCTGTTTGGCTAAAGGTAACGCTAGGCAACAAGGCACCCTTGCTAGGCCAGCATTTATTCTACTGGTCTGGAGGAAATGAAGGTATCCTCCCTGGCACTGCCAATCTTGCTCATTGGTGTGGGCTAAGATGGAGTAGGAAGCAGGGGAGGAGGAGAAGGCTGCTGTCCAGGCACCTCTGCACGTGGTCCTCCTTGATGGTGTTCCCATACAGCTCTGCCTCCCGACGGGCCTTCTCGCCATAGGACTGCAGGAAGGTGTGCTTGTTGCGGTGCAGGTAGTCCACCAGGTCCCCGTAACGGCAGTACTCGGTGATGATATAGATGGGCCCTGGGGGAAAAGAGCACTCGTATCATCTTTACTCATCCCCGTTTTGGCCCTTGGGAATGTTATCAGATTGCAGGACTGTGGGGAAAAGCCCTCTTTCTAGGACTGAGCATTTTCAGAATGTGAAATTTATGTTTGGGAAGGTAGGTGGGGGTTAGCAGAAACATGCCTTCTCAGTTTCAAGCTGGTTGGAAAGAGAGGTTTTCAGAGACCCCTGAGGCTTTTCCAGGGGAAGGGTGAGTCATTTGAAACCAGAAAACTGCAATTATTCCCTCTGAGGACAATTCTCACCCTGCAGCACAATGCAAGATAGCAGTGAGCAGATAGGGCACCTGGCATTCGGTTACCTCCTTTGGTGCAGGCCCCCAGCAAGTTGACAATGTTGAGGTGAGGTCCCAGGTGGCTCATGATCTTCAGCTCGGACATGAGGGCTTGCTTCTCACTGCTCCGGGCAGTGGCTGTTGGGGACAGTCAGTGTGAGTGGCAAGGCGAGGGGCAAGCACCTGGGCATCACCCAGCCTCATGCTGTTGGGGTGGGAGAAAGGGACAGTGCAGGAAAACTTACACTTGAGCATCTTGACTGCCACTTTCATGGTGGACTGTGAATGGCTCAGGCCATGTGCTGTTGCCTCCACCACGCGTCCAAAGGCGCCGGAGCCAAGAGTGCGTCCTGCAGAGAAAGGTGAGGTTGGGATGGTCATTGAGGATAGGCAAGAACAGGAGAGGACCTTGGAAATGGCACGTCTGTTATCTGAAACAGCTCCAGCCATCCTGGTGGGAATGGTGGTGGTGGAGAGTGAAGATGTTTGGCACTGAAATTGGTTTGTGGCTGGTTGAGAAGGGAAGGAGCTGCCAGCCACAGGGAGGAAGACTCACGTGCCTCATGCCAAAGGGAGCAGCCAGTTTCCCACTGTGCTGCAGGACCACATCATATCCCAGGGATCTCTGTGCTCTACTTGGGTTGCTCTCTTCTTGAGATCCCAGACCCAAACCATCACACCCAGACAGACAGGGTTCATCAGAGGGACCTGCAGGGCCTTTACCTAACACCAGCTTGTCCCTGGGCACCTCCCAGGTGGAGTCGTAAGGGAGCTGCATGGGATCCACATAGATGTACTCGTGCCCATCGGAGCTCACTGACTCGATCACCTTCCAGCGGATTTCATAGCGAGGTTTCTGGAGAGGGGAGCAAAGAGACAAACCTGAGAAGCCGGGGGACAGGGAGAGCATGGGGACTGTGAATGGGTTTTGTTAGGGAGTGTTTGGCCTTTGCAGTCATTGCCAGTGGAGGCCTGTGATCTCTGACATGGATGGAACATCAGGCAGAAGCTCACAGCTTTGCTCTCCCCATCCACCCTGGCACATGGGTACCACTGCAGCAGCCTGCAAATGCTGTCCTTTTTTACCTTCTGCCACAGGACAATCAGGATGATCAGGGAGATGACAGTGAGGACGAGTAGAGCCAGGATGACGGAGATGATGACCACTTTGAATGGCAAGGCTACAACAATAAGTACAGGGTCAGCAGTCAGACTCCCACCCCTGCATAGTCTGGGCAACCCAGGAAGAGGGGTTATCAGCACAGAGGGCTCCCTTCTTCCTCTATCCAGTGTTCCCTTCCTGCTGCATGGCTCCCCAACAGACATCAAGCCCAAGGGGTGATGATGGACTGACGATCCACCATGGACTTCAAATCAGATCCACATATCCATCCCAGGCTCTCCTCTGGGCTGACGCCTGATTGGGGATAGTCCTGTCCTCTCCTCCAGGTCAGACCTTCCCAGCTGAGACTGTCCTTTCTGATATTTGGGAAAGTATGTGGTTGTTAGGGTCTGTGGCACCATCTAGTGACCCTCGGGCTAATAACAGGACACTAGGGACCTGATCAGTTCTTAAGTCCCTGGAGGGATAACCCTCCTCAGGGGTGGAAGGAGAATGGCTATGGCCAGTGGGCATGAGGGCTACAGATTGCTCCTGGAGCAGCCATTCCTGCTCAGCACAAAGGAGGCTTAATTTTGGGCAGAAATATCCAGGCTTTCTGCCTGAGGACTGCAGCTATCAGAGGACACAACTGACTTCCAGCACCTCCAGGTTGGAGGCACGGAGAGGAAAGCCCATCTCCCCACCTCCAGCTTGAACACCTCCCGCCGTACTCACCATTTGGGACCAGAGTGATGTCTTGAGAGTTGGAGCCCAGGAAGTTTTGCACAGTGCATCTCAGGAGCAGGGGTTCATCCACCCTGTGCAGCTGCAGGGTGCTGTTCACGCGGTACACCTGCAGCTCTGCATGGTATGTGGCATTGGTGTGCAGGCCAATCTCTGCAGAGTTGTTCCCCAGCAGCTGGGTGGGCTGCCCCTGGTTTCCACACCTGGTCCAGAGGAGGATAAAGGTACCTAAGAGGCAGCCAGACCCATGCACCACCGTGGGATGTCTGGCTGTGTGGGCCAGCAGAATGCAATAACAGTCTATTATTTCTGAAAATGCATGAGCCCTGTCATTCCCATGGGCCCCATCTCTCTGCTTACCATTTGATGTTGCTGCACGTGGACCAGCTGATCTCCGGCTGGGGCATCCCTTCAGCAGAGCACGTTACAGTCTGCTCCCCGCTGCTGGCACTACTGTTTTCCTTGAGATCCACCACTTTGGCTGGCACTGAAACCGAAAGACACTGGTGAGAATGAATCCTCAGCTTTGAACGCAGATGGGGAAGGAAAATAAGTCCCCCTGGAACCCTATTGTGGCACCGGGTTGATGTGACAGTGAGGTAGGCCATACAGCAGTTGTGCCTTATTTTTGAAGCTAAAAGCAAAACCAGAAAGGTTTGAGGCGGTCGTGGAAGAGACCTGCCCCATCTACTCTGCTTGTATAGCAGAGGGACTACAGAGGGACACCTTTGCATCTGTAGATGCACCTGTATCTACGTCCTTGGGACAATACTTGAAGGCCATGCTGCTGGTGTCTGCACTGCCTCCTTGTCCTCCTTGCTCTAAGACCAAACATGAGATATTTCAGGTGTTCTTTTTCCTCACTTTAATGCTATTCTTTTGACCAAAACCACTCTGGATTTGTAGTCATAGATGTAAAGGCTTCAGGCTGAGAAACCTGGAGCAAAGGATGGTGTCATCCCCTGCGACTGCACTCCTTGGCCCCATGCCTGCATGCACATCCTCACCATTTATCTGCAGATGGAAGGACAGCTCTTGCACATCGTCCTCATTGGAAGCTCGGATGGTGTAAAATCCTCCTTCCTCCTGCTTCACACGCACCAGGACCAGAGATGTCTGGTACCTGGAGAAGAAACAGCCATGGAGGGCATGTAGGAAGGTACCTGGTGACTGACACTGCTTGGAAGGGACTGGCTCCCACCCAACTGAGGAACGCACAGAATTCCCTAACAGAAAGGTCAGCATTCAGCCAACCCCTTGCCCAACCAGCCTGCATTGTGAATCATCCCCTCCCTGTCTCCTGGTGAGGAGTGATGTGCCCTCACCTGGTTTCTGACAGGTTTCTGTTGGTGATGGTGAACTCGCTGCTGCCCTCCATGGTCAATGTCTTGTTGTTCTTCAGCCACACGATGTTTGGCTGTGGGTAGGCCTCCACATCCACCTGGATGATGTGGCTCTTGTGGACCTCAGCGTACACCGTGCTGGCCAGATGGGTGTGGAAGCGCACAAAGCCATGCTCTGAGAAACGGCAAGAATGAAACAGGCTTCAGGGAGAGACACAGTCACTTCTCCACCCATGAGCTATCATGGATATGGGGTAGAACAGCTAAAGTGATGGAGGTTCATCACTCAAAGTCTCAGGTCTGTACCCAAGGAGAGCATGGGTGTGAGCTCACAGGCCAGGTAACAGACAACGAAAGGGCTGTCACCTTTCAGAGATGGACAGCTTCCCTCAAATGACATGAAAACAGTGCAGGTGTAGGAGAGAGACTGACCTAAGAATACGTTGACACTGCACAGTGCAAAAAAGTTCTCACACAAACTCTCAAATGTATGAAAGAGTCCCAAAAGCTGTGATGGGGGAGTTGGGATGTGTTGAAGCCAAAAAGTGGGCAGGGACGCCATGGGGTGAGGGTTGGTTTTTTGCCATAGTTAATGAGGGCAGGAGAGGGAGCTGGAGGCTGTGCAGAGAGAGGAGGGTGCCATTGTGGAGCAACAGCCATCTGGGTTGCTGCCTGAGGCAGCACAGTCAGTGACACACCGATCACTTGGATCACGATGTCTTTCCTGTCTGTTTTCTCATGGTAGCCCTCAGAGACATTGCAGACGTAGGTCCCGCTGTCCTCGAGCTCTGCATTCTGGATGATGAGGATGGAGCGGATATCATGGGTGGATCCGGGCAGGAAGTCCGTCACTAGCTCCACAGCCTTCCCTGCCTGCACAACGGGGACAAGAGATACTGTGTGTGAAGTCAAGAACACGTCATGCCAACAGAGCTACAGAGCCAGGCTCATGGGGAGGGAGGAGGAGAGGGCAGAGGACTTTGGTCTGCCTGCAGTGGGGATGGGGAACATGAACCACCAGAAGACCCTGAGACAGACAGCCTTCATCCAAGGATCTCCCCACTGAGCCTCCTTGAATGGCAGCAGCATCTTACTTCTGCCATGGCATGAAGCTTCCTGAACATTTCTATGATACCTGGTGTAGGGAACCTGCTCTGGCAGGGATGTTGGACTCGATGATCTCTTGCAGTCCCTTCCAACCCCTGTGATTCTATGATACTGATGAGTGTTTGCCATGGGCCACCTTGGCAAAGGCTGGTGCTGGTGCACTCACCTGCTTGCGGGGATAATCCCAGTTGAAGTTGACCAGCTCATTGCCACTGACGGTGCACATCAGGGTAACGTTTTCTCCCTGACGCACTACGGTCTGCACCGCACTGATGGAGACATTCACAGATGAGACTATGGGAAGTGCCAAAGAAAGGAATGGTTAACAAAGGGAGAGATGAGTAGACACCTGGTCCATCTATCTTAGGTGGACTTATTCACTTGAAAGTCTTTCCCATGAGGTATAGAGCTGATACTTTGGCAGAACCTATTCTTTAATGGAGACAGGGCTAAATCCAGCCCCTAAATTGATCAGAGACATCACTAAGGAGAGGGGGAAAGTTTTTCTGTCCCACTCCTGTTGTTTTGGAGGAAAGGACACAACAGCTAGAGATATGCCAAGATAAGGGCAGCTCACCTTGGATCCTGTAGACATAGAAGGTGTCTGAATCCACCTCTTGGTCATCCACGATTGCCTGGCAGTAGTAGGTCTTGTCCTCAAAGAAGCCTTTGAAGCCCTGTTGTGGGTCATAAGCAGCTGGAATGGGATTCTCCACTTTCTTTTCATAAAGGGTCACCTGCAGCTCTGGGTTGGTCACACGGCACGGGATGATGGCCTCTGTGTAGCCAGTGATGAAGATGAAGAGCTCTTCAGAAGTGATTGCGGGGAGAAAAACTAAGGAGGGATCTATAGGAGAGAGAGGCACACTGGTTACACCACTGCTTCCCCCACTGCTTGCTCCAGCATGCCTTTCCATGCAGAGACAAGGATGTGCTGTCCCTTACCTGGAACATAGATGTAAAGAGCTTTCCTCTCTGCTCGCTCTGGAGCCTGGTCGGAGCTGTAGAAACACGCATACTCCCCTGTGTGACGGCCTGTCACGTTCCTGAGGGTGAGGTTGCTGACAAAGACCCCGTCCCTCTGCTCCAGCAAGGCAGTGAGAGGCTGACCATCCCGCTCCCAGACCAGTGTGCTGTCCCCATAGCACACGAGGGAGAAGGTGCTGTGGAGCCTAAGGACAAGCTCAGCATCTTCAGGTTCGATGTGCAGCCCGCTACCCCCAGACGTTACCTCCAGCAGACCTGCAACAGGGGAAGAGGTGAGACCACGTTGGACATCTCTGAAATCTAAGGACCAGTAATGCCCAGCGTCCTCAGAAGGTGAGGGGCAGGAAGCTGCCTTGGGAGGGATTCAGGCACGTGCTGAAACAGAGGGTGCAGGCAGGGCTGCTGTGATTCTGCTACAGCACTGCAAGATACATCCTTGGTGAGGACAGGGTTTGAAGCAGGTGTGACCTAGACATCTCCCAGACATTTGCTTGTATGAATCCCTTGCACTGGGCCCGACGAGCTGACAGTATACAGTACTGCTGACCTAAAAATGAGCCAGTGTCATAAAGCAGAGTCTCAGCTGCACCTTCCAAAGCTCAGAAAGGCCAAGCCTTTGGTGGGCAGGGGGAGAGGAGGTGAAGGAATTAAATCCCTGCTCTGCTGGCTGCCTCTCCACAGAGACAGTGCTAGTAGTGACACAAGCTGGGCTGAAACAATGTCAGTCTAAAATGAAAAATGAATGAAAGCAAGGCCTTGCAGGAAATCCTATGGAAGCAATAGAGAAGGCAAGGTCTTCCTGAATAGCTTCCCAGGTCTCCTGACCTCTTTGCTGCACCCAGATGTCCAGTGAGGCTGGGAAAGTGCATGTACTCTCCTAAGGTGTCCCTGTGGGTGAGGTTAGGGTTAGAGTAACGCTTAGAGTTAGGACTGGGTCAGCAGAGACAGCAGACCCAGGTCATCAGGAAGGATGGATGCAAGCAGCACACCACTGTACCTCCCTGTGCCATCACCCATCTCATCACCCCAGTGATGGCAGCATCCCCAGACAGCACCTCCATGCAGGGCCCAGTCATGCTCCCATCTCCCTGGGCCACCACTCACCAGTGAGGATGAGGAGCTGCAGCGATGCCTTCAGAGAGGGACAGCGCATGGTGGGCTGCACGGCCCAGAGGCCGAATCCTGTTAGGAAGAAAGCGGGATTAGTGCAGCACCTCTGGGCTGAGGGTTCCCTTTCCACTCCTCCTCTCTCCAGTTTTCAGCCTTTCCCTCCTACTGCTGACCTGCCTCTCCCTCTTGCTGGATCTGCTGAAGGAGCAGGTCTGAGGCATCTCCTGCTGGGAAACAGGGACTGGGCTGGAGGCTCCAGGAGCTGTGTCAGCTCTTGCTCATCACAGCTCAAAATACCTCTCCCCAACTGCAGAGCACTGCCCTTCTCCCTCCCTCCGCCTTTTTTCCCTGTTAGTTTTCGCTTCCCTCAGTCCCAGTGAGATAAAACTTGCTAAAAAACAGACATCCCTCCTCCCCACAGTCCTCCCACATTTTCTGCTTCTTTCAACAAAAGAAAACACATCCAAAAGCTTTCCCCACAAAAAAAAAAAAAAAAAAAAAAAAATTCTTGTGTTTCACTTTCAAGAAAATATGCATCTTCAGGGAATAATTTTGTTTTAAAAATCCCTTTTATCAACATTTCTCAAGAAGTCCTTTCCACAAAGCACATCCAGCCCTCCCTGATGCAAACTGATAGCCCAAAAGAGATGGGGCCAGAGCTCCCTAACAGCAGTGGGGCCATCCCCTACATGACAGGGTGACAGGCACAGAGTGGGCTGAGATTTGGGGACCCCAGAGCCAAAGCTGAGGTTCAGAGCTCTCACAGCTCCATCCTGAAGCTGCTCCCAAGGCAGACCCCGAGTTGAAGCTCCCGGGAGCCCCCACCTGAGCCTGGTGGCAATCTGAGCTTGCTGGCCCAGCCCCAGGCACTGCCTCTTATTGAGTGGGTCTGCTGCCTCTTGGCCCTGAAGTGCCGTCTCTGTTTGCTTGATGCTGGGAGGAAATGGTTTTTAAGTGACGTGCACTTGTCAGATGTTTTTATTCTTCTCTCTCTCCAAAAATAAAAAAAAAGAGAAAAAAAGCCTAATCTACCAGCAAAACTCTCCAGGTCTTCAGCTTACTCAGCAGCTTGCCTCTTCTCCTCCATAAAGCCCCTTGGTGACTCCTCTCTTCTGCATTTGCTGGAGAGGAAGAGAGCACTTACAGGGAGGACCTGGGGGCGGAGGGAATGAAAGGATGGAGGGGAAATTCAGGCTGTCAGTGGACACAAGCTGCCTGTCTGAGGGGTCTGGTCCCACCAGCAGCACCCTGCTCTCTGCAGGATCACTGCCAAGCAAACCAGTCCTCTGCAGGATCCAGGCTGCAGCGAAAACCAAGAGCCCTGCAGCCTCCGCCTGCTGCCTCTGGCTGCAACCCCGGCATTCATGGCTGGTTTTAATAAAAACGCTGGTTTTGCAGAAAGCCTTTTCTCTTGGAGATGCTTCCCGAGCAGAGTGGGAGGGTGGCAACGTCTCGCGAATAGCTGTGACCTCTCCCTTGTTTGTCTGCTCTGGCTGGGGCGAGAGGCACGCTTGGAAATGCAGAGCTCTGCTTGTTCTGCAGAGCCTGCCCAGCAGATAGACAGACCTTTCTCTCCTCCTCACAGCACTGTGTGCTTGCACATGTGCACAAACAGCCATTTCACAAGGGATGTAAACGTGCCCAGATCTCTGCCAGTCTCGAGGACACTTGTTTCAATCCTCAGTCTCAGATTCTGTTCTCAGCAAGAGCACCAAGATGCACCCTATGAGTGCCAAACAACAATATGAGGTGAGGGTGACCCTGCCCAGAGGTCCAGAATCAGACACACAGATGTAATCCCACCTGTAGACCCAAACACTGACACCTACTCAGTACTCGGCCACTGTGAATCATCTCCTCCCAGACCTACGAGTGAAAATGGGGTCAGAGACCCCTCAGATTTGGACCAGCAGCTGAGCAACCTCAACCATGGGGTGTCCCATGGGCAAAGTCCCTGCCCTGCAACAATGCCACCTCCTTGGCACAGCCCTGGTAGGCACTGAGGTGACATCCCAGCTCCCATCACTATCCTGAGACCCTCCCCAACCCCTCCTCCTTGCTGCAGTCCCTGAGTGCCTGCACAGAACCTCCCCCTGCCCCTCTCCAGAGCTGTGACACGAGGACAAGCCGTCCGTTTTCTCTCGAGCTGTGTTGTTTATTATTCTAAGAGAGGAATTTGGCTGGGAGAGGAGGGGGTGGGCAGCAGGCTGCATTTAAAGAGCATGAGGTGTGAGGGATGGCTAGGGCCCTTGGTTTGTTTGGCCAGGAGCAGAGGAGGCTGCAGGGATGCCTCGTGGTGGCCCACAGCTCCTCATGGCTGCCTCAAGGATGCTGGACATGGAGAAGGGCCACATCCAACCTCTGCTGGGGATGGTTCCACCCCTACATAGGGAGGACCATTCCTTCACCATCTCTCCCACTCCGCCCCATAGCAGTGCCTTACTGAGGACCTCAAGCTTCACCAAACCCCATTCATCTATCACTGTTCCTCCATTCCAGACCCCTGCGCTGTCTGAAAAGGAGTGCCCAAAGCATTTTGTGTGGCCTCAGTCTTGAAACATTCTTGGTATTTGATAGGACAAAGTTTCAAGCTAAAAGAGGGAAAGGTTCAGACTGGACATAAGGAAAAAGGTTTTTTACAGTAACAGTGGTGAGGCCCTGGCACAGGTTGCCCAGAGAGGTGGTGGATTCCCTGTCCCTGGAGACACACAGGGACCAAGCTCTGAGCCTCTGATGGAGCTGTGGGAGTCCTTGTTCACTGCGGAGGTACAGACCAGGTGAGCACCAAGCATCCCTTCCAACACAAATGACTCTGTGATGAAGGCAGAAACACGTTCTGACAGTGCACAGTGTGCCCTGCCCACCTCTTAGCCCCCTTGCTTCCATGCTGTGCCCATTTCTAGCCCTTCGACAGCCTTAAACCATCAACACAGATGGACACCAGCACCAAGCAGCACCCTTGCCATTTGCTGCCCACTGCCAAAGCACACCTCAACCACATTGCTTCCCTCTCACCCACAACCAAGCAGAGAAACAGCACGGGGATCCTACAAGCACTCTGCACCCCCCACAGCCCCATCACCCCTTGAACAGAGCCCTGCGACCCACAGAGCACCAGCAAGATGCACTGAGTGCTGGCACTCGGGGTGCACAGCCCCTTCCCAGCACATCCTGCTGCCCTTTGCTTTTCCTCTGCCTTTCCATTTCCATCCGGGCTGCGATCCCCGGCGCTCCCGCTGCGCTCTCCGGCCCCACGGTCCCGCCAAGCAGCAGAAGGACATCTGGTGTGAATTAGCGGGAAGTAAAATACACTTTATTTTTTCTTTGTCTAAACTCATCTGAGTCATTCAGTGAGATCATGGGTGCCCGTGCGCGATGAGAAAGCCCTGCATGGATCCCAGGATCGATGTCCCGCACAGCCACGGTGCGGGGGCTCCTACTGGCAGCGTCCCACCCCATTTAGAAGGGGAACAGCTCCCCAGGCAAAGGCTGCTGAGACCCCAGCCTTGCTTGTCTGCCTGTGAAACTCCTCGGCCTGTCCTGTTCCCCTCTGCCACCCTCCCCCCTGCCTCTGTGACTGCTTCTTTCCCACCCTTTAATCTAAATAAAACCGAGCTTTTTTTTTTTCCTTTTTCCCTTGGCTGGAACTGGCTGGAGTTGCAACATCGCTCCTCTGGGGTCCCTCGGCTCCCATGACACCGCATTTACTCACAGGCCAGATTATCATCACAGAGCCCTTTTTCTTTTTTCCCAGCACATGGCTAGAATTAGGCAGCACACACACGGGGAACCCATCGTCCCCAAGTTGTAAACAGCTGATGATAAAACACAGAGGTTGGAAATCTGAAACTGGAGGGACTGGGAAGTCCTTGGGGTCCTACCAGCCATCCCTGGAGCATAAACCTCCTTTTGCACATCAGCTTGCAGATGCAAATGGGGTCCTGATGCTTTCCCCTCGTGCTGGTGACACCAAGGGATGCTCAGCCCTAATCCCTCCGCTTTCCCCCTGACTTAAGCCCATGGGAGACAGAGGAAATGAGCGACCCATCGAGTGCAAGTTCAGAATAAAATGAAACATCTGTTTGGAGCGGGACCAACGTTATAAATAATCCCCCAGCCTTGAGTGTTGGTATTCGTGGCCCTTTGGGTTGCGCATGCTTCCCCGCTTCCGCTCGTGGAAAGAAGGCCGGGCATGGGGCTGCTCCCTGGAGCCAAAGAGCCTGGTGCAGGCTGTGGGAAAACCCTGGGAGGGGGGCAAGGGGCTCAATTGCGGTCAGGAAGGAGGGATGGGGTGCCTTGCTCTTTGCCCCTTGGTCACCTGGACCAAGCTGTGGCATTGCACATAACGTGGGATGCGGGCAGTGGGATGTGCTCAGCCCCAGAGCTCATTCCCTGCAGGGCAATGACCCCAGCAGGGGTACAAATGCGCCTCTTGGGAGTGTTTCATGCTTTCCTGGTGTCCCTCTCCACCAAGCTGCCCACGGTCATCCTCCAACTTCTCCATCATCCCTCACAGTAAAGACATCTTGGGGACCAAACAAGCACACGAGCAATGTGAGTAATGAGCACAGGTGCAGTGCCCCCAGCACAGCACCCACGTGGCTCCCAGCCCCAGGAAGAGGTGGCTCCAACCATGCAGCAAAACCCGGGGGCTGGCAGATACTGTCAGCTCAAAGAGTGATCTGCCCCCTCTGTCCTCAGGCCAGAACACGTGGGACACCTCAGGATGCCCCCATCTGCTTGCCTGATGCTTTTCCAGCTGTTTGGAGAGGATCAGGGGATGATGCAGGGATGAGGGCAACACAGGGCTTTCCTCGTTCCCTTCCTTCAGCAAGGAAAGCTAAGTGCTTTGCTAAGGTACGTGCCCCCTGCACATGTGAGTTGCCCACGGTGCAGAGCTGGGACCAAAGGTCCTGGATGGCTCAAATTAACCACTGATCTAGGGAACAGCAATGGAAATAGAGACATCTCCCTGCGTTCTGCCTCCCAGCAGGACGTGGGGCTTTGCATTGCTGTATCCCCAGCTCCCTGTGAAGGGAGAGCAACCTGATCCTCGCCTGCAAATGTCCGTGAGATGCGGGTGCTGCCAGGGAGGAAGAAATAATTCCCAAGGATGCATCGGCCCTTCTCTTCTCGGCTGCCTGCGAGGGACCCGAGCTTAATTGCTTTGTTCTGGGGTTTTAGGCTCTCGTGGCTGGGATTAGCCACACAGCAGCTCTGCGGTCAGGGATGAGGAGCAGGACCCAGTGTGCCAGAGGTAGCAGCACACATGAGGGACGGGACCTGACGCAGTGCCCTGATGCTGGGGCTGATCCTACACCTCCCACCTCATACCCAATGCCACATTCCCTCTCCTTGCTGCAAAGCAGGTCCAAGCTGCCAGCTCCCTGAGCTGCAAGCTGGGGCCAGGCCCTATCTCCATAGAACAACAGAGAAAACCGCAGCTTCTCTCTACACTGATGCTCTACAAACACCTCCAAAACCCAATGAATCCCACAGATCCACCACCTGCTCTCTCCAAACCCGGGTTTTAAAATCACCGAGTCCTATGCCTGCCAGAATTTGCCTTGCCAAATCAGACCATATTCTCCCCATCCACTCCCAGACTGCAGAGAGAAACTTGGCAGGAGAGGAGGGGACCCTCTCGAGGAGCGCCCTGAGCAGAGTGGGGTTCTGTTCTGCTGCCATTTGCTCAGCAAACCCTGAAACGAAGGTGACTTTCAGTCTGCAAGTGGAGAATGTGCTTTCAGAGAGCAGAGCTTGAAATGGTTTATTTTCTGCTGGCCCCGGTTCAGACAAACCCACAAGCAAACATATTTTTTTGTATAAATAAGACAGTGTGTCTCGCCAGTTAAAGCAATTCAAACATGAATGTAGCAATTTAATTGGTGCCAATTACTGTGTCTCGGTAGCATTAAGATTTCAGTCACAACCTCCTTTGCATGGCAGACAGGGCAGGAGGGGGAAGGCAGAAGGGAGAGCAGGATGGGGCCCTGCTCCTTGCCACAGCCCACAGGGGACAGAGAAGTCCCCTTTCCTTAACGGGTAAGGCACCTTCTGCCCATCTATCCCCGCTTGGCAGCTGCAACACACATCCTGCTTGCTTGGCAGCGTCATTTCTTGGGGAGATACCATGAGGAATGTTGAAACATGGGCACGGTTGTTCTACAGCCTGTGTCCCAGGGACGAGGAGAAAGCAGGGAGTAAGGGCCAGGACATCACTGCATCCCCTGCTACAAGGCCAGGAAAGGGCCAGACCCATGGGACCCCCCTGACCTGTCCCAGTGCCCCTCTGTTCATCCCTGGCACGTGTCCCCATCCCTGTCCCAGTCGGCTCTGCTCCAGGAAAGTGCTGAGCTTCCAGGAAGGGCTGTCCTTGCAGAGTGGAACGGGGCAGAGGTGTGCTTGGCTCAGGGGAGCCTAATTAGGCAACCCCTAAAACAAGCCTTGTTATGACCAATCTGCCTGGCAGAGCGGAAGGAGCCTTCTGGAGCCACCCCAGCCCCCCGGGGAACAATCCCTGACCTATACCCTCCCCTCACAGCTCCTCTCCAGGGGATTTCTTCCCCTCACTTCAAGCACAAGCAAACAAACTGCACCAAGTGCCCCAGCCTGGCCCTGCCTCACAGAGATGGGAGGCATCCAGCCCATCCATCCCCAGTGAGTCCCCAGCTCTGGGCCAAAGGCAGCACCAGCACTGCCACCGGTGGCTGTGGGCCAGCAGCGTTCAGCCACCACTGCTCCTCTGCTCCCTGCCCTTCGCTGCTGCATCCAGGGAGATGCTCGGCCACCAAACACCCATCCTGCTTCAATTTGGCAACTGCTGCTGGAAAGCATCTCCTCGTCTCTGGTGCTCACAGACATTTCCTCTTGCCCTAGTCCAGGGATGCTTTTCCTCTCTGTAATGCTGTTGTTTTGGATACCTCAGGATCCCAAAAAACTGCAGCCTGAAGGAGATCAGGAACTCATCACCCTGCTGCCCACGTCCTCCAAAGCATTTGTCCACTGAAACCTGCAGTGCTGAAGGTGCCCTGCTCACCACAAGTTAGTCTTCCACCCCACTCCACAGTCACCTTTTCCTTTACGCTCTCCATGCATGAAGACTTCATGCTACCAAGCCAGCACCCAGTGAGCACCCAATCCCATTTATCAGCCCCCTCCAGCCTTTTTTTTGCAGGCTCTGAACCCCCTCCATGCTTTCCCCAAGCCTTTTCCCCCGTGTCCATCCCTCAAGCTGGCTTTGCCCCCAGCCCTGCTCCTTCCAGTCCCACAGGAAGCATTGCTGGTTTCCCCATGCTGCGCTTGCAATCTGGTTTGTGTCCAGCACAGCTTCCAGATCCTTTCCCACAGCATGGGCTGCCTGGGCTCTTCTCTCCCAAGTCATTTAATGGCTCCTCCCGAAGCATGGTGGGCTGCTGCTCCCAGCTTCCTCCTCCCTGAGGATGCACCCATCCCTCTCCCCATGGGGAGATGCACAGGATCCAGCCCTGTGGGACCCCCCTGGAAGCACCCAGGACATTTGGTGGCTTCTCCCACCAGTACTGCAGCTCAAAGTACCGAAACCCACTGCTTTCAGCTCTTCACATCCTGCTTTAGGTGAAACCCTAAGTGCTTCAGGACAAGGACGGAGCAACACAATACTCCCTTGCACATCCAGCTCCACTCCCTGTTGGCATATAAGCACAGGAGCAGGATGCCCTGTTCCTGCAATGTCCCCAAAAGTCCTGGTGTGACTGTCACAGCACTGTAGGACATGCAGACCCCCATCCCCAGGCTTTGCTTCAGACCTGCCACCACCTGTTGGGGTTGGAGGCCCCTGGGACAGCTGAGTGGTTGCCCACATTCATGCCCCTTGGGGAGGCACAGACACGGAGCAGGGCTTGCAAATGTCCCCTGCATGCTGGCCTGGCCCACAGGAACAGCAGGGCCACCAAGAGCAAGGACTGGAAGGGGGCAGCCCCAGCTGTATTTGGGTGCTTTATTGCTGCTCTGCCTGGAGCAAGCACGGGGCAAAGCTGAACATTGCTGCATGCAGCAAGGACCCACATCTCCTGCAAACACACCCTGGAGCTGCATGGAGGTCAGCAGAGAGCCCCTCCTGCCCCCTGCAATGCTCTGTACCAGACTTCCCATGGATCCTGGATGGGGCAGTCAGGCCCTTCAGCCTGCATCCCCTGCAGCCAGCTCTGCTTGCAGCCTCAGACTGTGACAGCACAGCAGCATCTCACTGGGGACAGAGAGCTGCCCTCCGACAGCCCAGCACAGCACAGGGAAGGACCTGGGGCTCCCCAGGAAAAAGCAGAGGTCCCCTAGGTTCTGCCACAGCATCCCTCGGGGCACAGCTTTACCCACAGGACACCACAGCACACCCCAAACCCCCACCCTCCCAGGGCTGGCGGGACACTTTAGGGTGCCAGTCCCCATATTATCCCCATTAGCAAAGCCCCTCCTGGGGGCCCACATCCCACCCCGGCTCCGGCCCTTACCTCGCGTGGGGTCCCAGCGGGTGAGCGCTGCTCCGCGCGTCCACAGCCGGCCCGGATTCCTTTCTCTCCTCCTCCGCTCCCTTTATCTGCAGCCTGCGGAGGCTCTGTGCCCTCCCAGCCTTCCCCAGCTGGCAAGGCTTATCCCACATAGAGGAGAAAAATGAAGCGGGGAGGAAGGGGGGGGGAAGGGAGAGGAGAAAAATAAAATAGAAAGGGGTGGGGAGGCTGTGCCAGCGCTGGGGCAGAGCCAGACCCCCTCAGATCATCGCAGTACCCCCCCCAGAGGTGCAGCGGAGCGCGGTGCGGGGATAAATAGCGCAGCTCGGGAGGAGGGGGAGGAGCAGCGGGGCTGCCCCGCAGCGGAGTGCCGGCACTTCCTCCCTCCGCCTTCTGCGGGACCGCTCCGAGCCAAACTTTCGCTTAAAGCCCGACAGAGCGGCGCGATGGGGAGGGATTAAAAACAAATCAATCAATAAATAGGAAAAAAAAAAAAAAAA
>VXAB01013800.1:63489-93787 GCA_013399175.1 Odontophorus gujanensis
AAAAAAGAAAGAAAGAAAAAAGAAAACACCAAACAAACAAACGAGGAGGAGCTCCAGTGGTGCGGACAGAAGGGAGCCAGGGCTCCGCTAACGAGGGACAAAAGGAGCCCTGAGCAGCCCGGCTCTCGGCTTCATGCGGAGGGAAGGGTGCTGCTCTCCGTCTCGCCGTGCCTGCTTTCAGCTCTGGCCTTTCTCCCTGCTTTCTTTCTATTCTTCTTCTTTTTCACTTTCTCAACACCCCCCACCTCAAACCCCATCCCCTCCCGTTTTCTTTTATTCTTGTTTTTTTTTTTTTTTTTTCTTTCCCTTTCTCGGGATATGAGGGGATGTTTAGAAAATCTGCTGCCCACGCCAGCAGCTGACTCATGTTTTTATTAAAGAGGGCCTGTGCCGAACTGACTCCATGTATTCCCTGTGGATGCCTGCCCCGGCTGGGCCAGCACTGCCCCTCCCCCCGGCCCCACAGCCCCCAGCCAGGCACTGGGACCACCAGTGCATGCCCACAATGCTCCTGGGTGAGCATCCTCTGGGGGGCTTCGGGGTGATGGGTTGTTTGGTTTTGGAAAGGGGAATAAAGGATAACGTGCAACTGGGATGCCCTGGTATGGGATGCTGGGGACGTGGGGATGGTGGTGGCTGAATGGGGTTCATTTGGGTGTTCAGGGGCATAGAGCTGTCCTGTGCTGCTCCGTGCCCCACGAAGGAGCCCAGTCATCCTGGCATCTCCCTGCTGTACCTACCAGCTCCCACCTCTGCCTCAGCCATGCTGTCCCATCAGCACCCTTGTGCTGAATGCCCATGGGGTGCACGGTAATGCATCTGCACAGATTTCCCCCCCACACACACACTCTGATGAGCTCAAATCATTTTTCGGTGAATCTCTTGATGGACACAACTATAGTTTCCTGCACTGGGATTTTTTGTGGTTTGTTTTGCTTTTATGACACAGTACAGTGACCTTCTGGATGGAAACTGTCTTCTGAGCCTTTTGTTGCTCTTCGTTCCTGTCTTTCTGCTTTGTGGATGTGCTTCACTCTGATCCAAGTATCAAAACACTGTGAAAACGCAGCATCTCTCATGAAAGAGCTTTCCTGAGAAGATGCCCTTCTGTCTCCTTTTTTTCTCTTCCAAGAATGAAAAGCCCTTCCTGTAAAGACAACACTGCTGAGATCTGAGGTTGGATTGTTTGCAAGGCACCATCCCCTCCCATCCTGCTGGGCCAATGTGGCACAATGGGAGCAGCTAATGATTGCCCAGCCCAGGAGATTGCTGCTTATCTCCCCTTATCTCAGCACTCACTGTTCACCGAACCGAAGTGGAAGGGTTTTTCTTTGGAGACCTCTTTCACTTGGCAGAGGGCAAAGAGATCCAGGCTGGTGGTACCTGGGTTGTTGTTGTTCAATGGATATCTGTCTTCAGTTATCAGAATTCAATGGGGATCCACGTTCTGGTGGGGCTCAGAGCACACGCTGGCACTTCTCTGCACAGAAGAGTACCCAAGAGATGGCTCATAAGGGCACGTGGCTCTTTATGAGGCTCTTCTCAAGGGATAAGGACATGCTGGGTGGGTCGCTGCGTGTGGGGCACGTATTCTGCTGGGAATAACTCAGCAGAGCCATTTCCCGACAGCATCCCCCTTCTGAGGACAGAATGAGGGAAAACCCTGATGGTGCAATCCTGCTGTGTCCCTTGTGCTGAGGATGGGCTCCGGGCATGGCGCAGTGCAATGCAGCCTGCTCTGTAGGTTGCACAGATCCCCCTTCTCCTCCCTGCCAATGGATGACCCCATGAACAACATGGACACCCAATATTGCCAGGAATCTGCCAGGGTCGAAGAGCGATGCTCTGGGATGCTGCAAGCATGCAGCATTGCACGTCCCCAGCCAGCAGCCGGGGCTGGTGCTGGGTTTGGGGTCACAGCAGCTCCTGGGAAAGGCCAACCCAAAGGAAGCCCCAACGCCAGAGGGAATTGCGCCTGCGAGCATGTGGGCGGAGGGGAGCAGCTCGCTGACCCCTGCCTCTTCTCCCTGCTTTGCTCACCTCTATTTTGGGCTCCTGCACCTCCGTTCGTGGCACTTGCGGGACTTAGTGGTTCCCCCGGGGCTGGGACAGCTGCAGGGGAGGCTGCCAGAGTTGCTCTCTGCGGGGGTTTGCAGACTGCAGCACAGCCAAATAAGCAGTGTTAGTGCTAACGAGGGCTCGGGGTATGGCAGCACTGCGCTTCTGGTGGGGACAGCGGGGGGAGGAATGCTGCAGGGTGTTTGCTCTGCTCAGACATCACCAGGGTCACAGCATCTTTGTGACCTCCATCACGGGCTGAGGTGGAAACCCAACAAGGGCCATGTGAGCCAGGTGAGCTAGTGAAGTCAGCAGTGAGTCCCCTGTGCCCACAGGTGGGAGGCAGGAAGGGAAGAAGCAGCTGATGATAGGATCATAGAATGGTTTGAGTCAGAAGGAACCTCCAAAGGCTGTCTGCTCTGACTGCCCTGCCGTGAGCAGGGACACCCACAGCTCCATCAGGTGCTCAGAGCCCATCCCTGGGAGACACTCAGTGTCAGGCTGGACGGGCTGTAGGTGTCCCTGCTCACTGCGAGGGAGTCAGACCAGACAGACTCCAAAGGTCCCTTCCAACCCGAACCATTCTATGATTCTACGACTCTGATGCAGCGGAGATGCGGTGCTGTGTTCCTACAGCCACTGCCTATCGCCTCCCCAGGGTTCAGAGACAGCAGCAGAGGATGCTGCCCCACTGCTCCCCCCCCTCGCAGCCTTTCCGCCCCCATCCCACGCACTTTCCTCACCCCCATGATGAGCCCCGGCATTAAATGTGCAGCACAGAGCGCGGGAGGCAGCGGCAGGCCAGGGGGTGAATACTAATAGCGACGCGTCCGCTCGCCCCAGACTTTCCCACACATCTGCAGCCACTTAATGTGGGAATCATTAACCCTCTGCTGACAGCCCGAACCAGGAGGAAGGAGCCGGGTCCCCCCAGCTCCAACCGCTGCTGGGACACTACGTTTCCTCTGCAGGCGTCTCCCCATCCCGCTGAAACCACAGCGGAGATTCTGAACAAGCCAGGTACAATGCGGGGCTTGGCTTCCCGTGGGGAACGCCTCCTCCCTGGAGCAGAGGCCGTACTCTGACCTGCAGAGCTCTATCGCTGTGAGCCTGGCCCTGGGAACCTCCCTCCTGGCCCTCCTGCTTCCAGGAGATGGCATCACTCGATCACGGATAGCAGTGCTGAGCCCTGGGGAAATCCTGGCTGCTTTTCTTCTACCCATGTCGGTTTGGCTTCCACCAGGAATCTCAGGTGGGGAGGGCTGGAAGGAGCTTCCCAGGCTCAGTGGGTGCTGGGGGTCTCTGGGGTGGGTGCAGAGGGTCCATATGGACTCTGCAGCCCCTGACCCACGGGACCCCAGTGTGGATGAAGTCCCAATAAGCTGATCACCAAAGGGCCCCCATGTTGGGGACAGTGGTCACAGTGTCTCTGCAGGGCCACCTTCCACTCCCAGCCACAAAAAGCTCTTCCCTGGCACCAAGTTTTCCAGCCACAGTCCCCTCTGGAAATACATAGGCCAAAGAGGAGGGAAAGAGGGAGGTTATCACCTGTGGATCTTTATGGCCCACTTGTCATGCCTTGTCCACCCTGGAGCTGGTGGCATGCTGCTAGCAGACACCTGGCTGTGTTGCTCTGTGCTCAACCCTTCACCTGCTGCAGGAGGGTGCAGGCAGGGTGCTCATGGACCCGTGCAGCCCTGCACCCCCAGCCCGGCTATGGCTGGGATATGCCCAGTGGCAGCAGGGGCACAGATGGAAGAGCTCATCTGCCACATGCACTGAGCTCCTCAAACACAGTGGCTTTGCTGGCTTTGTTACCATTTTCCTTTCAACCCCATAAAGCTGGAAAGCAATCCCACCTTCAATCTTCTTCAGAGATTCATAGTTACGATTGCAAAAAACTCTGGAAGTCTGCTGTTTTATCCTCTTCTCTCCATTGCATCCTAAATCCTCTTTTTGTTCCCTTCCCTTCCCTTCCCTTCCCTTCCCTTCCCTTCCCTNGTTTTATCCTCTTCTCTCCATTGCATCCTAAATCCTCTTTTTGTTCCCTTCCCTTCCCTTCCCCACACACTGTGACCATGCAGAGCTGACCAGTGATGTGCTGCAATGGCACAGAAGTGACCTCAATCCCTCATCCCCTTTGGAGCAGAGGTGCATCTGGCCTGGCTGGCAATGAGTGGATGGTCTCTGCTTGGGGACAGACATCTGTTTTTGGGGCATGCATCCATAGAATCATAGAACATCCCAATGGAAGAGACCCATAAGTATTGTGTGCATCTCTGTCCATCCTGCTCTCTGGGGCTGGCCTGAATTTGGCTACAGGGCTTGAGGGATGGGTTTACCCCCAGGTGCTATAAATGGAGGAGGACCCAGAAGCACCCCTTCTCACTGTTTCCAAAGCAGGCGGATGCAGTGGAAAGCATTACTGGGTTTGGTGTCCCCATCAAGGGTGATGGGGCAGTTGCTTTGGGCAGTTCATGGGTGATTCAATCCTTCAGCCAGGATTTGATGTGAGGGCTCAGCCCAAGCCGCCCTTCTCCTGGAGCACGAATGGCTTTAGGGACAGGGTGACCTCCTTCAGGGCATCCTCAAGCACAAAGGCAGCAGTGCAAAGGGCCCGTGGTGACTACAGAGGGAACACAGGGTGGTGGGAGGTTCAGATTGCCCCGCACCGCCGGGGTTCCTGCACTTTGATATGCAAACCTGCCTTTCAATGCAAATGCTGCGAGAGGTTGGGCCCAATAAAAGCCTGTGGGCAGGGAGGTGCCTGGCCCCGGGACACAGCTCCCCAAGGCACCCAGGTGAGCGCGGCGAAGGAGGGGCGGCCGCTGCGTGACACCCGTCCGCTGCGGCACATCGGCACAGCATGAGCGAGGAGCCAGGTGGAGAAGATGTATGTAGGCTATCTTTTGGATAAGGACGCCAACATGTATCCCAGTCCCGTCCGGCATCCCAGCCTCAACCTCAACCCCCAGAACTACGTGCCGGGGCCGCCGCAGTACTCGGACTTCGCCGGCTACCACCATGTGCCGGGGATTAACAACGACCCGCACCACGGGCAGCCGGCGGCCGCCTGGGGCTCACCCTACACCCCTGCCAAGGAGGACTGGCATTCATATGGCACCGCCGCCGCCTCCGCCACCACCAACCCGGGGCAGTTCGGATTTAGCCCCCCGGATTTTAACCCCATGCAGCCCCATCCGGGCTCAGGACTCCTGCCTCCGGCCATCAGCAGCTCGGTCCCACAGCTGTCCCCTAACGCACAGAGGCGCACCCCGTATGAGTGGATGAGGCGCAGTATTCCCAGCACCAGCAGCAGCGGTAAGGAAACCCCCCAGCTCTACACTTGGGCTCTTCCCTCCCCATGGGAACCCTCAGCTTGGAGTCCTGCAGGGCCGGATCCTGCTCTGGGTCCAATGGGGACAGCTGTGGGGCCAGCAAGGTGGCGCGGACCAAGGATGGGCATGGAGAACATTGGTGTGCGGGTGACCCTGTTCTGCTAGCTGTCAGAATGAGAGCTCTGCTCTGTGTATGGGAAGTCCTTCTCATGGCCAGTCCAGGGTAGTGCAGGCTCATCATCATGGTGGTCGGGTGCTCCTTCTGGAGCTGTGCTGTGTGTGTGCAGGGTGCTGCAAGCAGTGCGTGTGCACATCACTCACTGCACAGTCAGCGAGTGCTGCACACTCAGGGTGCGTGCAAGGTGCAGTGTGTTGGGGGCAGTGCCACATGCAGGGTGCATGTGGGTGCTCTGGGTGTTGCATGGCATCCAACATATGCACAGCTCCTGTACCTGGCACTCGGCAGCCATACTGTTCCCGTGTCTTGTCCCCTGCCCCCTGTCCCCGTGCTCTATCTCCTGTCCCCATGCTCTGTTCCCTGTCCCTATGCCCTATCCCCTGTCCTCTGTCCCTGCATCCTGTCCCCTGACCCCGGGGTCTTGTCCCTTCTGAACTTCTGACCCCGGCGGGGGTTGGGGGGATTTGGGGGTGGAAGTGTCTGTGCCCCGCAGCCCTCCACCCGTGGCCGCCCCACTACCCACTTCAAAGGCAGTGGGCAGTCCCCCTCGGGGCCAACCCAAATTGACACGGGCTTCCCTTTGTCATGGAGATGCGCCGGCTCCTTTGGCGTTGAGGTGAGGTGTGGGGAGGGCTTCTGTCCTGCCCTGCTCGTGCCCTTTCATGTTCCCCTCCGAGGTTCCCAGCCCCACTGCCGTCCTCTCCCCCTTGTGCAGGGCTCCCTGTTTGAAAATGGTGTAAAATGCCTCATTTGTTGGCTTGCTTCGGTTTTCCTGCCATCGCTGTGTTGGTTGTCTGCATGCACAGCACTGGGATGTGATAGTCAAGGGTCACACAAGAGGCTGTGTGGTGCTGGGGGGTCTGGGCACGGTGCTGCACAGCATTGCCCATGTCCTCATTGTCCAAACCCTTGCTCCTCTACCCCATCCCCTTCCCCCGTGCTCTAGAAATTGAGTGGAAATTGCTGTGAGGCTGCACTGGATGTTGGGGTTGGGGTCATCCAGGTGGGAGCAGGGCATCCCGAGATGTGGAAAGCAGTGAGCTCTGCTCTGCGAGGAGGGAGGAGAGGCAGGATGGCATTTTCTGGCCCATTTTCAGCACTGAATATAACTCTTCAGGAATATTGCTCCCCTCCTTATACACACTGAATGGAAGCCCACAGCTTCTGCAGGATTTGTTGGTCCAAACGTCTCAGTTTCTTCTGAGAGAGGTGAGGGGGGAAGATGAAAGAGAGGAGGAAGGCACGAGGACACCTCTGGATGAAGGGAGTGAGATCCAGCAAAGGCCGGAAGGTTCTCCTGATTGAATCACACAGCAACGGAGTGATTGAATTCTGGAAAAATCAGCCGTTGTGCAGTTTGTATCTCTTAGATTAAAAGCACACAAAGGGACAAATGAGCCAGCTGTTGTCCCCTGCACGTGGAGGCAGAGAGGGCTGGGAGGAGCAAAACCCCCTCGGCTATGTGGGACAGCTCTGCAAACCCCCCCAGCCCCGAGGTTTCTGCCCACGGGACTGTGCAGCTGAATGCAAACCCACGGTGCCTGCCCAGGCTGCCTTTACATAAACCAAGAGGTGGCTTTGACATAGATAAGGGCGAAATGTTTTATTGGAATCAATAAACTGTACATTAATCAGCCTGGATGGGTTATACCCCTCTCCACGCTGTGGGAATAGGAAATGAATACACGGGCTATAAATACAGAGAGCTTCATTGCCAGCGCTGTAAATCATCAGAGGGCTGTAAATTAAGGTTCCCTCTGTCTTCCCTTGTATAAACAGCCATCGGCCGTGGCGTGAAGGTGCTCAGAAGGAGCTGTGCTGTGCTCAGAGGCAGAGTTACGCAGGGACGGAGCGCGCCGGGGGGTTCTGCTGGCGTGATGCAGAGCTGGGAGAAATCGATGAGAAATCTCCCGGTGACTCAGTGCAGAGTCAGACCTCGTGGGGAGATGAGCTGATGTACCTGCTGCTCAGAGCACGTGTGCCTCACCCAGCAGGGCCAGCCATGGCACGGGGCAAAGCTCAGCCCAGGTAACGGATGCTAAGTGCCCCAAATTGGGGAACAGAAGGAACAAGGTGTCCCCGTGCCTCCTTTCTTCCCAAGCATCAGCTCTTTTTCTGTCCGTGAAGTCTTCACGAGTGCAGTGTCAAACCCTCACGCTT
This sequence comes from Odontophorus gujanensis, assembly GCA_013399175.1. NCBI lineage: Eukaryota > Metazoa > Chordata > Aves > Galliformes > Odontophoridae > Odontophorus > Odontophorus gujanensis. The sequence continues at coordinate 71,224 of VXAB01013800.1, forward strand.
CGTCCTTCTTCATAATTATTTGCAAACTTCCTTGTGAATGGCACCCCTGCTCTATAAAGAGCTCAGGGAGGCGCTGGAAATGGCAGCGTGCTGAACTTTGAAGTTCACTCCCCTGCTCGTTAGCTATGTAAATGCTGTGTACAGCCTCCAGGTCACTAATGGACCCGGCTGCAGAGCTCTGTATGGCAAGGGAAAGTGTGGCCCGACATCCCTGGGGAGGTGAATGTGCATAGGGCAGTGTGGGGTGAGCAGCTGTGGGGTGAGCATCCTGAGGTGTGGATGCCTCAAGCATGGGCAGAAGGCAATGCAGTGAGTGTGCAGCTCTCTGCTCTGTCCCAGCTCTGTTTTCACTGTTTCTGGCTCAATTTTCCAGCTCTGCTTGTTCAACCCTTGGAGGAAACATGAAATCCCCATTAGTGAAGCTCACCAGTCCAGGAGAGCTTCGAGAAGGGTGATGGGGGTGGCTGGGGGACCTGGTCCTGTTTTTGGGACACAGCTGCTCCCCAAGAAACCCTCTGCTCCCCTGGGTCATCCAGAGTGCTGCATGCCACCGGGGGCCTTATTGGTCCCCTCCCCTTGAATTATTAACCCACAGCCTGCTCCTGGCCTCTGCTGGGGTTTGCTGAGTGCTTATCCCGCTGGCCAAGGTACAGGTGGTTCAAACTTTCTTGGAATTGACTTTCTTTGAACAAAAAGGGCTTCCCTGGAGGTACCTACGTGATGGGCTTGGCTGGCTAATACCCCGGGATTAGCTGAGGGACACTTAACGCCGATGGCTGGTGTTTCCTGCAGGAGACCCTTCAAGGACACCCACCTCGGTGCTGTTAGCTTTGTGATTCTCCCGGATAAGGGGATGGATCCTTCCCCTGCACGGAGCCCCACAGGGCTGTGAAGGGGCAGAGAGTCCCAGTGCCCACCTGGGACCCCCGCTGTGCCACTCTCTTAATCTGGAGCGGGGTGTCAGCTCTGTGCCCTGGCTCTGGCTGCGGATCCACACCACGCAGGCAATGCTCTGTGCTTGCAGTCTGCATGTCCCTGCATTGTGGTCTTTGACCCAGCGCTGGAGCCCGGCTGGCGGCACTTGGTGAGGTGCTCATAAAACCAAGGAGCAGCCCCAGGAATGCACTGGTTGCCAAAATAAAGGCTTGAATCACTGCTCTGCTGGGAAACACACGTCTCAACACCCAGCCTGGGGCTGCTGCTCCTTGGCCGGGGAGTGGGACTGGGATGGAGAAGCCGGACAGGGCCAGACTGTGCTCCCTGGCTCCAGTCTGCAGCCTGTGGGCCCAGCTCTTCCCTGCCTGCTCTGTTTCTTCCCAATCACTGCAGCCCTGGGTGCCGGTATCGTGGTCCGTGCTTTTTGGGCATGTGGGCCCTGCTCTTACCAATAGTAGAGTCATGGTACTTCAGAAGGCTATAAAAGCACTGGAATCTGTGGTGTGGTTTTGTAACTGAAACATTCCCAGTGTGTGACATATCAAAGCCAAATGAGGTTTTATTGCCTGTGGGGTGGCACTGCTGCTTCCTCTGAGATCTTTGGCACCAGGAAGGTCTCCCTGGCTTGGTTTGGTGTTGGCTGACAGCCCTGCAAGGAGCTGCCCTGGGGGCTGTGGGGCTGCCTGGGGGTGGTGGGCATGGTGAGCCCTTCCTGCAGCCCAGCATCTCGGCAACGCCTATTTGTGCCACCTGGAGCAGGAGCCAGGGCAGCCTGGGCAGGACCACGGGGTGAGGGCTCAGCCAGCATCCCCTCCCTCCACAGTGCAAACAGAGAGGGGCTGGGGTAGGTCCTCTCACACGGTTTTGGAAACCCAGCAGTTGCCTAAAGCCAAGGGAAAACCTCTTGGCAGAAATCTCATGGAGGTGGGATGTCCTCTGGTTGACAACAATAAGGGGGTCCCATGTGGCTGCAGCCCTTCGTACTGCATTGATTGCCCCATCCATCACACCACGCTTCCTGAGGTGGATGGGAAAGAGCTGAAAATATTGCATGGGAAGGGGAAGTGAAAACAGTTTCCAGCAGGCAGGGGGAGCAGTGGGGCTTAACCCCCAGCAGAGGAGTGAGCATATTGGAGATGGAGCCTGGGGGCTCAGAGGGTGTGTAGGGGGCTCAGGCTTTGGGTGGCTAATTCCAGAAGGTTTGGGAACAGTAACTTGTTCTGGGCTGCCTGCGCTGAGCATCAGCACGATGTGGCTGTGGTCCCCTCTGCTCAGCAGAGGGAGCATCAACCTCTCTGTGCAGGCACAGCTGGAGCACATCTGGCTGCCAGATGATGGTGACCCAGCTAGGAGGGTGCTGGGCGCTGGGATCAGACCCCAGTCCTTCTTGTAGGGTCTGCAATGTGCAGCATCACTCTGCTGGCTGCCCTCCTCTTTTCAGTGGGAGCTGTGGGACAGTGGAGAGGGAGTTGGGCTGCCCATGCCTCTGACCCTGAGGCTCCACTCTGATTTCGTATTATTCCTCAGTTTCCCTACCCATAGCAATGCTCAGAGTACATTGGGATAGAGGGAAAGTTTTCACTGAGGCTTCCCCTAGGAAGAAATGACAAACAGCACTCTCATCCACAGTGTGTTCCATGCACTGCTCCCAGGCAGCTCGGGGCAGCCCAATCTTTCCATGCCAGTCATGCGAAGAGCTGCTGGGCAGCAGGGCGTGCAGAGCCTCAGCTCCATCCCCACCAACACCTCCTGTGCTAAGTGCCCTATACGGTACCTGGCGCCCAGTCTGCCATGTGCCCGTGCCCCCAGAGCTGGCAGCGGTGTGGCTCTCATCTCCCCAGCTCTGCAGCCTCACTTGCTGTGCTCCGACCTGATCGGAGCCCTGATGGCTGCGGTGCTGCTCAGATTGGAGCCAGGGCTTGCAGCCGCTGTAATTTTGAGCTTCTTTGACCTGTGAAATGGAGACCTTTGGGGAACAGCATAGGATTATGCTCTTGCCTGGTTTGGTCCTAGCGTTGCTACAGCTGCCCTGTGCCAGCCTCAAAATATCCCACCACTCCACTGCCCATCTCTTAAGGGGGTTGTGGCTTCTTGAAAGCCATCCTTAAGGCAGGCTAGGGCTGGTGAATTACACCCTAAGTCTCCTTATCCTGTGGTACCTTCTTATGCCTGCTTATGACAGTAGCCCTGTGGGTGCAGAGCTGGAGACAGAGAGCACAGAGCTGGGGTTGGGTTTCCCTTTCTCTGCCTCTGTTCTGGAGGGAGGGAAGCAATACTGCTGTGTCACTCAGGATGTGTGACCCCAGCCTGGAGACCCCAGAGATGCTGCAGTGCTGTGGTCAAGGGCAGGGAATTCCTACCTCCTTATCCCTGTCCCCATTCCCATCCCTATCCCCAGGGCTGCCATGTGGAGCAGATCAGGGTGGGGAGGTCTCCCCTAACATGTTTGCAAGTGCGTGTGCGTGCACACTCAGGAGTGTGTCCTTTGGGGCCTGTGCAGCACATTGAAGCTATTCCCTTATCTAATCATGGCTCAGGTGAGTGCTATTAGGGTTATACATTAACAGCGGTAACGATGCCCTCTCCCCAAGCTTTGGGCCCTGCCTTGATCCCAACGCTGGAATCCTTCCTTCTGGCCCCATGGATGGCTCAGTTTGGCTGCTCAAGCTGTTCCTTTTGTCTTCTGGGGACAAGAAGGAAAGAGTTTGAATGTGTGTTGGGGCTGGATGGTGCTGGCAGCAAGAGGACCCCCTGTCCCATCCATGCTCCCACCCATGACCCCTCCAACAGCCATGGGCCGTGCCAGGGACCTAGCACGACCCCAACCCCAGATTGCCCCATCCCACTGCTCCTCAAGATCCCTGCAGGCATTGGGGTCTTCCCCTCAGGTACGAGGGGTCTCCATGAGGAGCCATGATGGTTCATCCCAAATTTCCTCTTTCCTTTCCCAGAGCCATAAAAGGGCCACCAAGGGCGAGTTAAGTGTAACCCAGCATTGATATTCAAGGTGGCCGCATTATTCATTGTCAACAGCATTTCTTGCAAGTCCCTTTCTTCTCCTTGTGAATCGCCCACAATACATTCCTGAATTCAGCAAACATCGCAGAAAACTGCAATTAGTCAAGGCGAGGAAATCTCCATCTCTGGGTTGGTGGTGAGCAGGGCCTTTGCTCCCTGATATTTGCAATGAGCACCCAGGGCTGAGCCAGAGATCGCCAAGGATGAGCAGCAAGGAGAAAACAACAAAGCACAGGCAGTGATGGATCTATTTATGGCTGCAGCAGGAAATAATAATTCCTGCTAAAATTCCTGGCAGATGCAGTATCCACAAACCGCCTTGTCTCATTGCTCTGTAATTCTTTGTAACGTTAGCTGTCAGTTCCATCGTGTCCCAGCTGTTTCTTCTTTCACCACGCAGTGGCATTTAAATAGTAGTATCGCAAATAAGATCACTTTTCAGTCATTATCTCTTCAGAAACATTGCTTTCAAATGAAAAAAAAAAAAAAAGAATAAAAAGAATTCGTATTTGAAAGAAGGTATCTTGAGCCCTAATGCTGGGGGATGCAGTTTCCATCCCTATCTGTGCAGCCCTGCCTTATCCCACCTCCTCAAATCATGGGAATATGCACTGCCTTGGGGGCATGGGCAGGGCTGGATCACTGCTGTTTGGTGCTGTTGTCCAGTGTGTTTTCTAATAGGAAGCAGTGTTTGTGGGGCCATGTGTTGGCTAAGTTCTTGCACGGGTGAAATGGGGGCACAGCGGAGCTCCGCTTATACCCAGGGAGACCCAAGAACAGGTTTGGGTCTTCCCTCTTTTCCTGTCCTGATCTGTGTGCCTTCATTTGATGGCACCGTGGGTTTGGCTCCGTGGCATAGAGCTGGGCTTCCTGCAGCCTTCTCTGCTGGACTTGTGCAGGTAGCGTGCCCTCTGCATGAGCTGCAGCTCTGCTCTTCTCGAGGTGATGATCATAGTGCATGGGGTGTGGAGCCCACTGTCTTGGGAAGTAACAGAATGCCCTCTTCCCTTCCTACCACAAACTGCTCCTATCCCCTAGTGCTTTCCAGCATGGAGAAGCACCCTGGTGTGACTCAGGGTGGGCATCAAACCCCACAGGAGCCAAGGATTCCTATTCTCCAGTCCCATGTTCCTCCAGAGCAGTCTGTTTGCTTATGCAGATCCTCCATGCCACCAGGGATGCTCCTGTCCCCTAGCCCCTATCATCTCACTCTCACTTTGCTCTCTCTACCAGGCAAGACGAGGACAAAGGACAAGTACCGGGTGGTGTACACGGACCACCAGCGCCTGGAGCTGGAGAAGGAATTCCACTACAGCCGCTACATCACCATCCGCCGTAAGGCTGAGCTGGCTGCTGCCCTGGGGCTCACTGAACGGCAGGTGAGTGCTGGAGATGGGACCGAGAGAGGGCAATGCCATTCACAATCCACGGTGCCCCTGAGGTCCTCTTCCTTGTCCACATCCCATTCTCTGCATGGCGATCTGTGTCTTTCCACAGGTGAAAATCTGGTTTCAGAACCGGAGGGCGAAGGAGAGGAAGGTGAATAAAAAGAAGCTGCAGCAGCAGAGCCAGCCCACCAGCACCACCACGCCAACCCCTCCAGCCGTGGGCACACCGGGGCCCATGGGGACCCTCTGTGGTGGCAGTGCCCCTAGCCTTGTCTCCTCGTCTCCACTCACCATCAAGGAGGAGTTCATGCCTTAACCCCCTCCACCATCCATAGACACTGAGAGATAAGCACTACGTGGCAGAGCTGGTCGCTGAGTGCCCAAAGATACCACGTCCCCCTGAGACGAGGTGGCTCTGTCACCTTTCCAAGGGGCTGATGAGCTCTGTCCTACACAAAACCCCAGGTAGTGCTGTTCTCCTTGTAGGAAACACGCGCTGGTCTCTGGTGTTGGCAGCCCCAAACCAGTGGGATGGGTCTTTAGATGGTGGTGGAGGATCCTTTTTGCGGCACATCAGATGGAGCCGGTGGGATGCTTCCTGCACCATCTTCCTGGTGATCCAGCTGCCTGCTGCTTCGGGGCAGTTCTAGTGAGGCTGAACCAGGGAAAAGACTTGGCTGGACTCAAGGCAGAACAAATCTCAGCTGAGACTGTCTGCAGGATTTGCCACGCCTGGAGTGAGATGGGCAGTGGGAGCTGGGTAGGACCCTCAGCTGTGGGGCTGGAGGGGGAATGGGGGCTCCTTAAACTGGGACAGTAAGCGTCCCCCATGTCCCCCAGCCAACGTGTCTGCATCCCCAGCTCCATCTCTGCAACCAAAAAGGGACATCATGAGGCCCGCAGACCTCTGCCCCCCAGATGGAATGCCCTGTGGAGGTCTGAGACCACCTTCCAGCGTGGAGGAACAAGAACAAGGTTTGCAATTAGGACGTTGGACAGCTCCAGGTTGCCCAGAGGGGCCACTTGCCCGCCCATGGTATCGCAGAAATGGGGGGATGGGACGTGTCCTGGCACAAGATGATGGATAGCTGGCTTCCAAAGAAAGAGAGGGGTGGGTTTGTGCTGTTTTCTCCAAAGCTCTCTGCGTTTTGCCCATTTTGTATACCTCCATGCGCTGCACCATTGGTAACCAATGGTCATATTTTCCTGCTGGAAATCCACAGTTAAAATGCCTCTTAATCCTGCTGACTCCTGGGATCTCTACTAACCCAGCTACCATACAACCTAGTTTTGGGTGCCCCAGAGGGCATGCTGGGACACGGGAGGGTTTGAAGCTCCTGGTTGGGGCTCTGGCTTCTCAAGACCAAGGTGAGGGTGCAGTGGCTCTGATGGTCCTCTCCTAGCACCATCACTCTGAGCCCGAGCAGGAACAAGAAGTGGAGACATCCCCATTGCCTGCGGAGCCCCTTGCCCAGTCCCAGCCCATCCTGGCTCAAAACTCACAGTGTTTGGGGTTTGGTGCTGCACAGCTCCTTGTTTCCCACTGTTTCCCTCTTAATAGGGTCTGTGTACCCCACCACGGGGACCGGTGACCAGGGGCTAGCACTGCTACTTTGCAGCAAGGGCAGACACTGGTGTTGGGTCAGGGCTTGCATACAGAAGGCAGAACATTTTATTTTCTAGGCTTTGGTAAAAATAAAAGTGAGCAGGAGCCCTGTGAGCAGTGGGTCTACTGCTGCCTCTCCTCATGTGCCCACGTCAATGTCCCCAAGTGTGATCAGACCAGTTCCATCAGGAGGGCATGGACAGACATCTGTACGTGGCCGCCCAGCCCCACAGCCTGGTTGGAGTGTGCTGCGTGTCCCTCTCATGAGGGCAGCACGGCTGCAACGTGGCATGAGACAGCCACGTCCTGTCCTTCGGGTACAGCGGGGATGGCCAAGGGATGGATGGTTTCCCAGGGACAACCAGGGAAAGGGTGAGGCTGGGCTTTGCTGGTGCTGGAGGCCAAAGAACAAGGCCAGCTGCCCACTGACGTGGCTGCCGCCGATTGGCGCCTGCCGGCCTCTAATCTCATTTTATGGCTGTTGATGGGCTGAATATCCTCCTTGTCCAAGAAGAGCAAACAGAGAATGAGGATGTGAGATAGGGCTTGGGACAGCTGGCATCAGTGCCTAGCCGTGATGGAGCGGGCACAGGTGGGTCCCACTGCTTGTGCTGTCCTCTCCCTCATCTTGTCACCGCCTGTCTCCATCCCAGCAGCATCAGATATGGGGAAGCCCTCAAATCCCTGCCCAAAACAGCTCCTCCATCCCCAAAACACATGAGGATGTGCAGGTGGGGCTGGTGGATGTGGTGCAAGGTGAAGTCCTCTTGTGAGGAGGAGATGGAGAAGCAGAGGAGGGTTGGGGCAGATTGAGGGGCAGAGCAATGGGTTTTTTCCTGACCTTACATGGCTCAGTGCTGTGCCCTGCTGAGCCTGATATATGGCACAGAGGGGCATCAGCAGCTAAAACAGACCGGGGAGGCAATGGGAATGGAGCTGGTGCCATAAGGGGAAAAGTGCTCAGATGGATGGGTCTCCTGTCCAAAGAGCAGTATGCCAGTGGGCACTTGGGTGTCTGCAGAAAGCTGAGGGCTGCACAGAGGGAAGATGCTCTGCCACCGCCCTGGAGAAGCTCCTGGTGCCGTTGACAGCATGAAATTCCAACCGATACCCTAATCAGGTGCCTGCCTGTTTGCACAGTGGGGTAAAAGTCCAGCAAGCCGTGGGCTGTGCCCTTGGGTTGCTGCTGCCTGTGTGTGCACAGGGAGCAGGCGCTGGCGGGAAGAGGCCATAAATGCGCCCACACACCCAGCATCCCTTCCCCCAACACACACACACCCCTCAGCCTCGCTGACAAAATGCATCTGCTGCATCCCCGCTCCCATGTCCTCCCCTGACTCCCCTGACTCCAGTGTCCCCTCTGCTTTGGCACCCACACCTCCTGGCTGTGCCATACCCATGTTTGCACCCATGGCGGGTGACAGTCACTCATTTTTAGCACCTATGGCATCTACTCGTGGAGTTGCACAGCCCCATATTGCACCGTGGCCATATGGAGACGCTGGGTGGCATGGACAGGGGACCCTGGGGGCTGTCTCCTTCAAGCCTCTGTGCTTTCTATCCATTCCTTCCCCTGTGCTCACACTGCCTGCTTGCACCCTCCTCGGAGAAATCTTGAAATAATCATCAAAATAAGGCCACGCACAGCAGGTGGCCGACAGCATGGCAGCCTCCGGCATGGCACAATTCCCAGCAGTGATGAACCAGAGTGCAGTGATGGTTGCTGCCTTCCCAGCATCCCACGGAGCAGAGCTGGGCATGGTCCCATCCTGCTGTTGGGTAACTCCCTGCCTGCCCCAGTGGAGGGCTGGGCTGTTTGTGTAGGGCTCGGTCCGTGCTGGTGATACAGGGCTGGGGCTGTACCACGCACTGCCAGCAGCCTCCCACCATGAGACACTTTTCTCTAGGTGGATCCCAAGGGAAAAAAAAAAAACAAACAACAGCGGGCATGTTCAGATCACACAGGCACAAAAGGCAAACAAAGCATCCCTGCCCCAGCAGGAAGGGTGAGGCTGGGACAGCACGCCATGCCATCCCAGGCAGCTCAGCACTGCGTTCCCCACAGCATCCCAGGAGAGGGAGAAGCAATGGGTCACCTAGAGGGAAGTAAAAGCTTGGAGACTTCCCAAAAGCTATGTAATAAAAGAAGAGATGTTTGTTGGATGATGTATTTTGCCCCTTCCTCCTTTCCCACTGGGAAACCCAGGTAAATGTTAGCTCTGGAAGACTCACTTCATCAGAGCTGGGTTTTGCAGAAATGTATTTTCGTGCTCACAGTCTGATTTCTTTGGGTAAATTTTTACACAAGTTCTTGGAGGACTGTAGGAACACGATTCCTGTTAGACAGCAGGGAGTTTTGGGAGTTTGGACCCAGCTCTGTCCCTCCGCATAGTTCCAGCATCACCTGCTCAGCCTTAAAGAGGTTGGGGACAAGTTTGGGTCAGGCTGGAGCACCACAAAGCATTTGCAAAGGAAGGGGGCACACACACTCCAATGGGCACAGCACTGGGAAAGTGAAGCACAAGAAAGAAAGAGGCATTGCCCCGAGGCAGACAGCAGCTCTCCTGGTGGCTCCAGAGCATGTGAGATAGACACTTCCTGCAGCCCTGCTGGGGACATTACACACCACAGAAGGGGGAGAAATATACAGAGACCAGCTGCTTGCCTCCTCATCTGGGGTTTGACTGAGCACAAAGGGGAAAATTCCCAATCCCCTGAGCTCTGGGACTGTGGGATCCCACCAAACACTCAGCATGAATACCCAAATTCTGGGGAGATGACCTGCTCTGCAGGACCTGTCTCAGGATGACTCCAACCCCCAACACTGAGCACTGATCCTGCCCAAAGGGACTGAGGGCTGCCTTGGGCTGGGGGCTCCAGCTGTGCCCTGCCTGGGGGGAAAATCAGTGCAGGGCTGGCCAGAAAGCTGCTGGGAGCTGCTGCTGCACTTGCCCTGCTGCCACCACCCCTTGGGACACGTGGGAGCCCCGTGTTCCCAGCAGAAGGGTGTCTGAGACCTGACTCATTCATGGCACACGTAAAACAGCATCCTCTCCTCCTCGCTGCCCTGCTTGGGGCCGAGGCCCCGGATCCCCCTCCAGCAGGGGTACGTTTGTCAGACAGCCCTCCTGCAGCCTGCCCAGAGCCGTCCCCTCCCTCCCTCCCCTCTCAGCGCACAGCCAGCCTCAATTCCAGGCAGAGCTTTCTGCCAGGCTGTGCCCCATCGTGCCCCCCACCTCCATCCACCCCGGCACCCCTCTCTGCCCGCCTGCTCTGCTCCCCCTTCTCCCTCCCTGCCTCCGTCTGCGGAGCGAGAGAACAAGTGTTGGAGCGGGAGCGCATAGCAACAGGATTCTGGGATGAAGAAGATTCGGCAGCAGCAGCTCCGCAAGGTGAGAGCCGATGTGGGAGCGAGGGGACATCGCGTGCCATCGCCCCGTGGGGTGCACGGCTGGGGGCACAGATTGCAGATCAGGCGGGGGGCAGTCGGAGATGGGGGAGGTCATTCTGTAGGGACTCGGTGGAGGGATGCGTCCCCAGCCCCTGTCCCCAGGCAGGTGCTGCTGGCAGTGATTTGTGCCAGGGATGCCCGGGTGGGTGGGCACAGGGTGCTCAGTCCCACAGCTTGTGGGGATGCTGCCCCCTGATGCTGGGGGCTTGGGGGCTCCAGGTTCCCCTGTGGGACTGCGACACTGCTGGGCTGCTGCTTCCACACCCATGGTTGGGATTGTAGGGTCACAGGGGGCTCAGGTAGTGATGGACCTTGAGCTCCCCTTGTGCCCTTTGGAGGCCAGCAGAGCTAGGAATCCTGCTGGGAGCTCTTTGAGACCCAGCTCTCACACTTCCCCATCCCAGACTCACCCTGCTCTGCTGCTTTGGGTCCCCATCTCCCCTTGCACCTGGGACAGAGCCCCTTCCAGTGCCTTTCCCACATGGGTCCAGGTGCTACAGGGTGGCTGAGCAGCAATGCCAGCTCCCACGCTGCTGTTCCTGCATGTAGGCACTGCCCAGAGCACTCCTGGGCACTGCCCTTCATTTTTGCTCTGCCTGCTAACTGCAGGGTGAGGATGGCTCCAGCCTGTGCCCAGCCTCCAGCTGCAGGAATGAAAACCCTAAGAGCTTTGTCCACGACAGGAAATTCCTGGGATGCTGGGACACGATGTAAAAACCTAGCGCCAGTCTGGCTCAAGGCGGCAGCTCTCTGGTGGCCTTCTGCCTTGCTCCATGCTGCTGGGAGGCAGCTCTGTCTTCTCCCATTTCCTACAAATCGCTTTTTCAGATCACTCAGAGGCTACAAGATCCATTCGAAGTTCTTCTCATCCCTCCAAAGCCTTTCTGAGACACTTGAAGGAATGTCTCTGCTGCCAGCGGTCCCATTTAACATTTAGTCAGGAATTCATTTAGTCCCACAGCAATCAGCCTGAATGAAAAGCAGATGTCTCCAGAGTTATTTCCCCATCTCCAGTGCTGCTCAGGGCCCTTCACCATCCCAATCACTCAGAGCCTAGGGTGGAGGGGGTGTCCTCTCAGGTGGCAGGAAGCCATGCTGGGCTGGGGTGTCCCTGGAGCTGCTGGAACCACTCGCACAGCCCCTGACCTCAGCAGCCCCTCCTCACCTGCATCCGTTTCCCATCTGTGAGCCGGGAGTTTCAAGCCTTTCTACCAGACATGTGGAAATTCCTCCTTAATAGAGATCTTTCTCAGGCTCTAAGGATTTTTTGCTTTTGCGTAGTAGTGTTCCTGCAAGAGCTGAGCGTGTTTATTTTTTTCTACATGGGATTGCTTGTATGCTTTGGGGATTGTTTTGTGCAAGGGTGGGAGCCTGGCGCTGGGATGTCCCCATGCCACCAGGTGCTGCGGGGCAGAGCCTCCTCGTGCCATGCCACAGCCCGACCCAGCACAGCCAGTGGGGCTTTTTTTTCTGCAAGAGATTAACGAGCAATTCAAACTGATCTGGAGTGACTCACATGGCACAGACATGCCGTGCTCACGGCACAGAAATCTGCCTTTGGGTGACATTTCCCCAGGCAGACGCCATGGTTAGCACACAGAATGCTCAAGAAATCATGGACGAAACAACACCACAATGCCAAAAGTGTGAACTGAGGCAAAATACAATGAAAAGTCAGCTTGGAGCTGGCTGGCTTCTTGCAGCTCCAGCTCCGTGCCTGCTGAGCTTTGGAGAGGTTTAAGTAAAGCAGTTTGCTGGTAATAATTAGCACAGGACAGTTTCATTGTGGAAGCCAGCTTGTATCTTACCGGAATCTGAAACATTTCTTCTTCTTGGCTCCCTTTAATTTGCTGACCTCTTTGGGAGCATCTCCTGGTGCTCGATGCAGTGGTGCTGTGCTCAAGGATGGCAGTGCCAAGGGAGCGGTCTGTAACTGGTCTGAAAGATGGCAGCTCTGCGTGCACAACACCAGAGCAGAGCTGTGTGTCAGCCCCTGCTGGGAGAGGGAAGCCCTGTTAGGACAGAGGCTGAAAGAGAGCATTAGTTAAAATAAATAAATAAATAAATAGAAAGGGCTGAAAGAGAATCACAGCAATGAGATCTGCACCCGACTCAGTGAGGTGTGCAGCTCTCTGTTGTTAGGGACAAAGGTGGTCTGGAATCCTTAAATACTGCTTTTTGCCATTGGTTTTCATTCAGGTTGTCAGCTCAGGCTTTGTGTGGTGGGTGAGGATCTGTGTGATGTGGATCTGTGGTTCACCTGCCCTGTGCTCCCACTGCCCCACCTGGCAGAGACCTCGGTGAGCTCAGCTGGGGTCTCAGTGGGGGATGATGTGGCACGGTCTGTCCACCATCTGCAAACACAGGTCGCTGTGGGTCGCTGGGTTAACTGGTGGGTACAGCCACGTTTTGGAGGAATTGCTAATTGGGAGAGGTCAGCCAAGGAGCTGCAGGAGGGCTGCCAGGTGGCAGCGGTGTTTTGTAGTGCCAGTATTATATTTAGGTCATGGATTTACATTGCAGCCTGAAGCTTTTCCTCCAGCCTGTGCCCTGAGGTGGTGGCATGCAGCAGGGATGGGCTTTTAGGGGTGGCTGCTGCTGCTAGGGTTGGGTTTTGATGCCAGCCAACCCTACATCAACAGCTCAGGTGAGTGTTTCACGTTGGCTCTGGTGGGTGCACTTGGTGCTGATGGGCAGGATCAGGGTGAGAGCATGCAGCCATTGCAGAACGGCTCCTGGTCTCCATGGGAACTGGCAGCAGGTTCAGCCCAGGCTGGCCAGAGAGGAGGAGGAGGAGAAAGATGAGAGGGAAGGGAGAGTGGCACCACATACAGCACGCTCTGCATCCCAATGGGAAGGGGGACCCACAGCTCTGATCCCAACAAATCCACATCTGGTTCTCTTTGGTCTATGAACTCAGAGATGATTGTTTTTCCCTTTTGAGACTCCAGAAGAAGGGGGCTGCTCTGGCCTGGGGGTCCTTCTGACCTGCTCCTGGTGTCCTGTCAGCAGGGACACCTCTGTCCCTCTATCTTGCTGGACTTGAACCCAGTGCACCCCAGATGGAGAGTGCTCTTCCCATGCCATCCTCATGTCTGTGTTTTGGAGATGAGAAAACCTGATTGTGGCCCCTTGAGTTGATTTCTTGGGAAACCACCCTTCCCAGGGGGCTCTGGCCATGTGGGATGGATTTGATCCCCTTTCAAAGGATGTCAGCTTGCTTTAAAGCCACGTGGGCTTGGTGGTGCACAGAGAACTGCTAGAAGGGGGGCAAGCATCATCACTGCGACTCGGTGATCATAAATTTACACCTCTCAGAGATCCTTCTCTCTCTTCTTCCCCTGCTTTACCTCTTCCTTCCATACCTGGCTGCCCTCTCCTATTCCTGCACCCTCTCTTGCTCAGCCGGTGACACCCGAGCTCCTGGTGAGCCCCAGCAGCCAGGACGGGGACCTGGGCTCCCAGTGCCCAGAAGACAGAGGGAACTGGACAGGACGCCTGGATTTCCTCCTCTCCTGCATCGGGTACTGCGTGGGCCTGGGAAACGTCTGGAGGTTCCCCTACAGGGCTTACACCAATGGAGGAGGTACTCGTGCATCCTTGCAGCCACGTCCCCATATCACTGAGTTGGGCAGGTTCCTGAATAGACACCCATTCCCCATCTCAGGGCTGAGGAGCAGTGATAACTGGAGAAGATCACGGTATTTGTGAAAGATTTGAGGAGAAAAAATTCTGTGCGCGTGGGCAAAGCAAAGCAAGGTGCGAATCGCAGCCCTTCCTCTGCACTAGGGGCACAGTGCCCTTTGGGATCTGTTGTGGGCGATAGTGTGGGGAGCTGCTGCTGCCCCTTTCTGCTGAGTTAATATTCTGGCCCCTTCCTGGGAAGGCAGTGGGAGGCTTTCCTTTTCTTAAGCGGGCTTTAGTTGTTCACTCCCCATTAATTTCAGAGTTGTTTTCCTTTCTGCTTCCTGTAGGAGCTTTCTTGGTTCCTTACTTCATCATGCTGGCCATCTGTGGGATCCCCATCTTCTTCATGGAGCTGTCCCTCGGGCAGTTCTCCAGCCTGGGGCCTCTTGCTGTCTGGAAGATCAGCCCTCTCTTTAAAGGTGCGTGAGTGAAACCTCGTTCCATGATCCTCAAAGGCTAAATGCTGGGGGAAAATGGAGCTGGCTGGGCTGCTGGGTTAGCCATGTGGGTAGCTGCAAGATATGTATGAGATCTACCCATCTTCAGAGTGAGTCTCTGCGTGTACTGATCAGCTCTAGAATTTATATAAAATTATATGAAAAATTGAGTCAGACAGTGTACAAAATACAGCACCAAAGCTGAGCAAGGGCTGTTAAAAATGTAAGAACAAAGTGTTCAGAAGAAGGTCAGACCAAACACTCGCAACATTGAGCTGGAGTAAAATCCTCCTAAAAGAAGGTTGTAGTGAGGCTGATTTCTTCTCTCAGGTAACTAGTGATAGGACGAGATGGAATGGCCTTGAGCTGCTCCAGGGGAGGTTCAGGTTGGATATTAGGAAACATTTCTTCTCAGAAAGAGCGGTGATGCAGTGGCACAGCTGCTCAGGGAGGTGGGGGGGTCACTGTCCCTGGAGGTGTTTGAGAACCATGGAGATGTGGCACTGAGGGACGTGGTTATGGGCACGGTGGAATGGGTTGGGGTTGGACTTGGGGATCTTCAAGGTCCTTTCCAACCTTTATGATTCTGTGATTCTATGGAATAGATCATCAATTCACATAGGTCAATAAAGGGGTTTCCCCAGCAGGTGAACCTCTGCCTTGGAGCCGGTTAACCATGTGACTGCTGAACCCCAGTGTCTGACCCTCGATGTGGATGCGCTGTGCTCCAGAGAGATGGCTCACTCCTTCTTTACCCTCTCCTTCCTCCAGGCATTGGCATGGGCACGATCCTCATCGTCTCCCTGGTGGCCATTTACTACAATATGATCATTGCTTACGTTCTCTTCTACCTCTTTGCATCCCTCACAAGCGACTTGCCCTGGCAGCACTGCGGCAACTGGTGGAACACTGACCTGTGCCTGGACCACCGTGTCATCAAGGCGGGGAACACCACCCTCCCCGTCAACATCTCCAACACCGTCAGCCCCAGCGAGGAGTACTGGAGGTGAGGAGGCAGGACAAAGCGGGCACTCATACTGTGGGTGCAGTGATGAGCTCATTGTCAGCACTGGGTGATATCCCAGTTAAACCACTGGCACTGTGTCTCTGGGCTGTGGAACGTGCCCATAACCAAGTGTTGCTTTGATGGCCTGGAAATGCTTCAGAAGGAAATGCATCCCACAGCTGGAATGGCCAGGGCTCTCAACCAGCCCAGCTTCCCTCACGGCTCTTCAGTGCATTGTGGAGAAGTCCCACTGAGTGCTCACCAGCCCTTCTCCTTTCGCCCCTAGCCGCTACGTTCTGCACATCCAAGGGAGCTCTGGGATTGGGGATCCTGGGAGGATCCGCTGGAACCTGTGTCTGTGCCTGCTCCTTTCTTGGATCATCGTGTACCTGTGCATCTTGAAGGGAGTCAAATCCTCTGGCAAGGTAAGGGCTGGATGGTCTTTTCAGGGACCTACAGCGATGCTCTCCTGTGTCTGCTTTTCTCCTTGCATCTGGGGAAGTGAGATCCATAAACATTAGCTAGACACAGGCTATCTGAGGGTGGCTTGCACCAGTGCTATTGGCCGTGCTGCATCCCTGCTCTGCAGGGTGATGCTGGGTGACCCAGTGTCCCATTCCAGGACGTGCCATAGGGGATGAGGTGCACTGCCCCAGCTCTACAGCCAGCTCTGCCCTCCCACAGGTCGTGTACTTCACTGCCACCTTCCCATACCTCATCCTGGTGATGCTGCTCATCCGTGGCGTGACATTGGAGGGGGCCTGGAAGGGAATCCGCTTTTACCTCACGCCCCAGTTTGACCACTTGCTGTCTTCCAAGGTGAGCAGGGCTTTCAGCAATTTGTCCAAGACACAAAAATGAATATTCTCCTGTCATCTCCAGCATGCAACAGAGGCAGTTCCCATTCTTGTGAGTCTTTTCTGGCCAGCTTCAGGCCCCAGATTCTCCACCAGCCCAAAACCATTTCCATTCAGCTGCTTATCTCTGCTCCACACTTTACCTGTGCTGTGTTTCCCACCCCTATGTCTCTAGGGGGTTTCCAAACCCTGACTCCCCTACGCTCTGTTTTCTCCCCAGGTGTGGATCGAAGCAGCCCTGCAGATTTTCTACTCCCTTGGGGTAGGCTTTGGGGGCCTTCTCACCTTTGCCTCATACAACACCTTCCATCAGAACATCTACAGGTGGGAGCCTGATACCATCTCCTAAAAATCATAGGTGGGGAGACACGAAAGTCTTGGCTGTTCCCCAGCACCCACTGCAGGCACAGGCAGAGAGGGGACTCTGGGTGCTGGTCTGATTCCCTCCACAGGGGAAAGCAAGCTTGGGAGAAACCCCACAGCATGACCCATGTCATTAGATACAGGTTCTTTGTACCTCTGGAAAGTACCCAGTGAGGGAAGCCCTTGGGAGAGTCACATTACAGTGAAACCAGGGCTGGCAAGGACACCCCAGCACGGGGCTGCTATGTTCAGAGCATTTGCTTTCTCCTCTGTAGGGACACCTTCATAGTCACCCTGGGCAATGCCATCACCAGCATTCTGGCGGGGTTTGCCATCTTCTCTGTTTTGGGATACATGTCCCAGGAGCTCGGGGTCCCTGTCAACCAAGTGGCCAAAGCAGGTGAGGTCAAACAAGGACCCATTCTCCCGGACCCTCTGCCAGGGCACAGCAAGGAACTGGGAAGGGGAGGTGTGGGGCAGCTCTTTCATTCTCTGTAACACCTTCAGCTGGGATAGGGATGGTGGGAGACTCCCACCTCATCCCACCCTACCCAGGCACAGGGATGGAAGGCAGCTGAGGGATGGATCTTCCAGAACAGGAGAGGAAAGGAGGAAGACTGTTTCAAGCCATGCAAATCTTGAGCAACACTAAGTGATGCCTAACCATGGCATGAGCAAGAAACAGGCTAATTCTGTGCCTTGACGCCTCCTGCCCACCTAGCAGGGCTGTGGGAATGTCCCCACTGCAATGCCATGCTGGTTGGGCCTTCTTTCCTCTGTGCCCTGCTCTGTCACCCCTTTTTCACCCTGCTGTCCTCTGCCTCCCTAGGTCCTGGCCTGGCTTTTGTGGTGTACCCCCAGGCCATGACAATGCTCCCCCTTTCTCCATTCTGGTCTTTCCTCTTCTTCTTCATGCTGTTAACCTTGGGCCTGGATAGCCAGGTAAGGACAGAGCCCACCAGGCCAGCAGCAGTGCCAGGCAGCCCAGGGGCATCAGAGGATCCTCTTTTCCTTCCCATGCAGTTTGCCTTTATGGAGACTATCGTGACGGCAGTGACAGATGAATTTCCCTACTACCTGCGACCAAAGAAAGCTTTTTTCTCAGCTGTCATCTGCGTTGGCCTCTTCCTGATGGGACTGATCCTCACAACAGAGGTAAGGTCAGGAGATGGATGTACTAGGGACTGGCCAGGGGCTCATTCTAGGAAGACAGACAAATATATTCATGCCAGCTAAAAAGGTGGGAGAGAGATGACTGATGGGACTGGGTTCCCAGGGGATGTGAAGTCCCATGGGGAGCAACACAGCATTACTGTCCTTGTACCAACCCCAGATGAGAAGTGATGTGTCTTGAGGCTGCCATGCGGTGAGCGTTATCTGACCCCACCAGTGGGAGGATGTAGGTAGGAGTTTATTGGGATGCTGGTCCCAGAGATGCTGCTCGCTGTGCTTTGACCCCTCAGGGAGGGATGTACTGGCTGGTCCTGCTCGATGACTACAGTGCTGGCTTTGGTCTCATGGTGGTGGTGATCTCTACCTGTCTTGTGGTGACACGTGTCTATGGTAAGAGGGTCTGTCCCATGGGGGCTTGGGGAAGAGCGGGTATGACAGAGAAGGTGGGGTGGGGGTGACAAAGAGGTATTTGGAGGGAGCATGAGGGGAGCCAGTAGCCTCACGGTGGAGCATGAGGTATCACAGCTCCAAACTCATTTCTTCTTGTTTCTCCATCACTGGATTCACTTCCCAGGGATATCTTGGGACTGAGCCTGGTGCCTCAGGCCAGCTGGGTCCTCCTTCCTGCATTTCCAGCAGGGAGGAGAGATGCTCCTTTGCTGTGATAGGAAACTCACTGCTCTTGCCACTCCGGTCCTGGGAAATGACAGCTGCTGAATTCTTGTCCCTGTCCCTCCTCTAGGCATGAAGAGGTTCTGCAGGGACATTCACATGATGTTGGGCTTCCAACCAGGGCCCTACTTCAGAGCCTGTTGGATGTTCCTGTCCCCAGCTACGATGATGGTAACCACTGGGCTAGATGGTCCTAGCATCCCTGGTGACCTCCCCTTGTCACAAGTTGCTCTACTGGCCTCTCATGGGACCCCCTCTGGTTCTGCTGGGAGGTTTTCTTGCGCCTTGTTTAAGAACTCTGGGGAGCTCTGGGCTGACTTGGCTTTCCTTCTGCCCCACAGGCACTGCTGGTATACAACATCATCAAGTATCAGCCCTCTGAGTATGGCAGCTACCGCTTCCCTGCCTGGGCCGAGGCCCTGGGCATCCTCATGGGGCTCTGCTCCTGCCTGATGATTCCTGCAGGCATGCTCATGGCTGTGTTGCAAGAAGAAGGGACACTGTGGGAGGTAGGAGGCCCTGAAGCACCCAAAAAATGTGAGCAGTCGATCCCGAGCCCCTGCCCATCGTGTGTTGTCTGGTGATTTGCTGCTGGAGGGATGCATGGAGTTCTGTCCCTTTCATGCGCCGGGTACAGACAAGCAGGATTTTGCAATCATTTTGCAGTAGAAAAGGCAAAACAAGAAGGCAGTGGTGTGGAAAGGCTTTGCCCAGGGCAGACTGCGTAGCTGCTTGCAGCATCCCAGCCTGGGTTTTGCTTTGCTGCTCTCCCCTGGCCGGTGTGAGCAGAGCTGCAGCGCTTGCTGCCCTCCCCAGGCTGCAGCCTTTGGAGGCAGGAACCTTGCCCCGGGTATAGTGACGTGGCCAGGAGCCTCTTTGATGGATGCTAGCGCATTACCCAGGGGTCTCTAATCCTATACCACAGGGCCATAGCCCTGCATTAACTCCCAGTCCCCACAGAACTTCCCCACCACCCCATGCAGACCAGCAGACTGCCCCAAAGCACTGCAGGGCAGTGAGACAGTGCTGCCTTCCCCAAATGCTTCAGGACGAGCTTTTGACTCCTTCCCACCCACAGAGGGTCTCATCCCATCAAGGATATGAATGCCAGAAGGAAGCATAGCAGGTGCCATGCCACAGTGAGCACCCACATCCCTCTACCCATCCCTTCACAGCGCTTCCAGCAAGCCAGCCGTCCCACCATGGATTGGGGCCCATCACTGGAAGAGAACCGGACTGGTACCTACGTGGCCAGCCTGGCTGGCAGCCAGTCCCCCAAACCACTGATGGTCCACATGCGGAAATATGGGGGCATCACCAGCTATGAGAACACGGCCATCGAGGTGGACCGAGAGATCGAAGAGGAAGAGGAGGAGTCCATGATGTGAGGGGATGAGCCAATCCCCTCCTCCCTTTACACGTAGCCACTTTCAGCTTGCACAGGGCTGGGGAAGCGTTTGGGATCTGCTGGCCCTGCTGGATCCCTCACCACCACCCCAGCCCTGCCAGGGCAGAGATGCTGCCTGTCCTGTCACCCCCAAGGTGTTTGTGTTCAGTGTGGCAAGCTGTGCAATAAGTCCATATGTTCATGTGACAATGTCTGTGCAAGTGTCTGGGCTGCTCCAAGCCCTCGGCCCCAGCCCAGGGATGATTGGTGCAGAAGGAGGCAGCCCTCTGAGTTCGTGTGTTCTCTGACAATATGTGTTTAACTCCAGCAACCCACAAACAAATGTGAGAAAGGATTTTAATATCCTACATGCCCTGAGGAAGGTGCGTGACAGTGCCCTCACGGGTACCCCAGCAAAACCAGGGTGCATCGGCATCCTGCTGAAATCTGACCTAATAAATGAGCAGTCAGTAAGAGAAAGAAGGAAAAAAATTGCTTTATAAATAAACTGACCTGGGACATCTTGAGATAGGGCCCTGCAGGGGCAGGGCTGGGGCAAGCTGAGGAATGGGAAGAGGCTGGATCACTGGTTCCCTGTAAATGCAGGAGATCATGGGCAGGTCTCAACTGGACCCAGCACCAAGGCATGTAAGTGTGGCTGCCCCAGGATGCCTCCTGCCTGGGGAGAGGAATAGAAGGTCACACAGCGTCCACAGGGCACATCCAAGGGGGTTCCAGGCATGTGGGGCACAGACCCCCCAACGCATTGTCCAGTGCAACTCTGTTCCACTCAGATAATCAAGAATAAACAGAAAAATGAGGGCTTATGCCTGGATTATGCATGCACCCTTTATGCACTGGGTTACTATCTCCAGGGCAAACCTGGCATGAAGCCTTTCTGGCTAGGGGAGAAACCAAGCCACCCCTTCAGCAGCACCCAGCAGCAATCTGTGCTGCTCCTCAGTGACCCTTCCCCAGCAGTGTGGGGGATTTAATTATTTCCTTTGCACCTCTCGGTCCGTGGGGATGTTCTCCAACACGTCCTTCTCCTGCTGCCTTCCTCCGCACGCTGGAGGCACTGAGCAGGCTCCAGCTTGCTTCCCAGCTGGCACTGACCTTTATTCTTCTACATCAGACCCTTTCCCTAGGGCCACGGGGCCGTGGCAGTGCGACCGTGCCGCAAAGCACCTCCGTCTGCTGGCCCCTGGGTTAATGATTAGAGGCCGGCCATAAAAGTGTCGCTGATGGAAAGTTCAGGCTGTGGCGGCTGGGGAGCGGGGAGGGCCTGCCATAAACATTTATGGCCCCAATGAATCCTCGCTCTAACCTTGACACTATTTGCTGAGCAGGAGGCCTCGGGAGGTCACGGTGCTGCCCAGCCACCGCGGTGTGTGGGCTGGGGGACCCCGGCCGGCCCGGCCCCGTTGGGACATGGATAGAATGTGATGGAGCAGGTGGGCTCGGGCACTTCATGATGTCGCTGCTGGCCGCCACGCGCTGGGGGCATTCAGGACACCCTCACAGGATCGGTAGATGGAGGATTTTGAAGCTGGTCACTCTGCACCAGCCTCTGTATGCATGGCTCCACGGGGCCCACACTCCCCCTAGAATCCCACAGGAGCTTTGGCTGGGCTCACTGCTGCGCGGTGGTTGCAGGTGCAGTATGAAGGACAGGGCAGGGACACACGCAGCACTGCATCCATCCCTACACCTCCATGCCATCCGCCCTCTGGGGAACACCCTGCTCTGCCACGCCACGACTATGTAGCAACGTTTTTTGGCACGGAGTGACAAGAATACAGGCAACGGGCACAGGCTGGCCTTGCAACGGGCATCTCCCTGCTTCCCCCAGCACAGCCTTCTGCTGACACCTCGTGGGGCCACAGCACCACTGCAGGCCCGGAGCCGTGCCCTGTCAGGTCACCCCCAAGCTCTTCTTGCTCAGAGCATCCCAGAATTGTGCTCCTGCCATCCTGCGCTGGGGACAGCCAGGGCTGGGGGTGACGTGAAGCTCCCAGGGTGAGCCCGGGCCTCGCTGCTTTCGAGGGCAGCGATGGAGCGATGCAGACGGTCCGAGCCACTGCAGTGACGGAGAATCATCCGTTTCCATGCTCAGAAGTTGTCAGCTATTTATTGCACTTGAACACCAAGAATAAAACGTACAGTTGCCCTCCCGCCCCGCGCCCGGTCCTCCCGCTGCCCTCCCCACGTATCGCATCCGAGTTGAGCAGTGATCGTTCTGTTTGCAGCCACAGGTTTGGAAAACAAAAGAAAAGGAAACTATACCAACTCTTCCCCTCCCCTCCCCTGGCACTGAGTGCCCACTGAATCCAACGTGGTGCCCCTGCTCGAAGGATTGAGCGGGCGTACAAAAAGAGAAAGGCTTCAGCTGCAACCATACGGACTTACAGACACAGGGGAAGGGCAGCCACCCCTCCCCAGGGCCTGGTTTGTGTTGCTCGACAAAGCTTGATATACTCTTAATTAATACATATATTTTTCGCAGTCATCTTAAATAAATATTTCCATAGAGAATTCCTGTATGTATATATATATATTTTTATATATATTATATGAGAGATC